>VYZQ01012403.1:35483-71443 GCA_013400655.1 Mystacornis crossleyi | reverse complement strand
GGCTCCCAGGAAGGTGCAGCCAGGTCGGCCAGCCCTTGGGCACACTGAAGCCTCGGCAGCATGGGGCCCACAGGCACAGAAATGTGTGTCTGTGCCTCTGCTCCCTGAGCTGCTTGCACTTCATCTCCTGGGCTTTAACTCTGAGCAGACAGAGCTCACACAGGTGGATTTGTGCGATAAAGTCCATGGTTTGGAAGGATAAGCATGAGCTCCCCCTAAACTGCCTGTTTCTTCTGCTCACTTCTCCTCTGCCACAACTGGCCAATTTATGTTTGCTGTTCATCCAGGCCAGCATTTACAGCATCTGGGAGAATCCAAGACTGACTGAGGGGAAAAACAGAAAAGCTGTGCTACACTCCAAGGCCTGATTATGCAAAGCTTTGTGCAAACAGTGTTGCTGCTGCCTTGAAAAACAGGTTGGGAGGAGGGGATGAGAAAGCTTCACAGCGTGACTTAGCCCATTCTTGGGGTTATAATCTGGATTTAACCATCACCACCTATTTTATGTGCAGAAACAGGAATTATGAAAAAACAATGGTCTTTTTTTTTTTTTTAAGTTGCAATCCCTTTATTTGATTAAGTACTCTGAGTCAACAAAGTCATACTCTCCTCTATTTCTGACAGTTTCTTCAGCATCTGGCTCACCTTGGCCTCATCAAACTCCAGGCAGAGAAACTCCGATTCCTACAAAAGAAGAGAGAACAATACTTGAGAAAAATAATTACATTTGATCCCTGTGCAGAAGGAAACATTTGGGGAGGAATTTGACAGCTTAACTCCATTTGGCTGTGGGATTTCTTGCATTTTCCTGTCTGATCAGGAGCGCTAATTTTTATCAGTGATAAAAATCCAGGTGGGATCTGCCTGAGGAAGATGTGTTTGCAGGAGACCGCATAAGAAAGCCTGAACAAAACCCTGGAGTATCTCTCACAACACTCCTTGATAAGGAAGCACTGGAAAAGTCAGATCTGAAGCAACCCGTGAGTTAACCCCTGAGGCTTTGTGGAGCACCATGCAGAAGACAGATCAGAGACCCTTGCTGAGTTAACCATTCTCCACGGACACGAGCAGCCCTGGACAGCATCAGCCTACCCCGAGCAACTGCTGCAGACTGGGACTGCAAAGCCACTGCCTCTTCAGCTCCCACTTAATCTCCCCGGTTTTAGCATCCTTGTTTCCCCAGACCTGACTAGAACTGAAGTCCAGAGCAGGCTTTCACAGAACAGCTACTGCAGGAGGAGCAGCGTTTCTCACCGCCCCAAAATAATCCCAGTATCTGTAACACATTGCAAATCTCTGTTTCACAGACAAGATCTGACAAGGGCTCTCCTCTCTGTAACCCGACCTCTCATTGCTCCACGTGTGTTCCAGCCACGGGCTGGTTCCTATCCCGACCTTTGGGGAAGGAGTGGCCGTGCTGTGCTATGCAGAGACCTGGTCCTCCACGGGATGACCTCCACGGCCAAGCTCCTGCTGACATCTCAGGCTTTCCAGCCGCAACTCTGCACCCCGAGTCATGTGAGCCCATCCACAGATTTAATCAGGCCAGCGTTGCCCATGCAACCTTTGAGATCTGCTAAAGCTGATTTCATGGCTTAATCACACGGGGAATGTGAGTGGACAGGAGGAGATGGAAGCGCCTGCTTCTGGAGATGTTTTTGCCTGAGCCTGAGGCATAAGGAGGACTTTTTATTTTTTGTTCCCCTCTTCAGGTTTTGTCAGTCAAAAGGAATGTAGGTTGATCAAAACAAAACTCTTTGATTACTCAAAGACATTGCCACTTCATACAAGTATAAGTGCACTCATGAAATATTTTTTTAGCTATAAAGCAGCTAAAACTCTCCTGTGTGGTCTGGATGGTGTGTGGTTATCCACTCTCAGGTGGATGAACCTAAAACTTGACTCAAGAGGGCTGTAAATCAGGCTGCTCAGAACTGAGCTTCAGTTTTATTTAATGCTTTGTTAGTTTATCTCCCCCATGAAAAATGGAACAAAAAATAAGATGGAACTGTGGGATACAGAAATCCTTTTTCCTTCCCTAAGGCGTCCTTCAGGAGCAGGACAAATGTGGTATCTCTGCTCATCCTCGGCAGGAAACAAGGCATCCCTTGTGATCCTTCCTATTGCTAAAAAATAATTCAGTCCCCTTGGAGTTAAGCAAAACCGAAATGTAACAAATCAGCCACTGACTCGAAGTCCTGAAGCCCAGCACTGCTGCTGCCCAGGCTGGAATCTGGGGGTCAGCTTCAGGCTGGGAAGCCAAGCTGGATGCCCTCGGGGAGGTGTGGGAATGGACACCCATTTTCTGCAGCCGCCTCGGTTTTGTCCGCACACACTTTCCCACCCCTCCTCCCCTTTCACTCCCGAGCCCGGGCTACAAAAAGGAGCTGCAAAACAAAACATCCAAGAAAGACAAACTGCGCCCAGCCTTGAATCAGGTTTTCTAGGAGCTGCAACAACAGAGTGCTGCAAAAATATTTATATGAGAGACTAAGAGAAGCACGACTTTTTCTGTCTCAGTAACTATACTTAAAACCCCCATGTATTTTTAGAAAACCAATCCTCACGAATTGAAAACTTTAAAAAGTACTATTGTTCCCTATTGCATCAGTTTGGCCAGCTACTTAAAATGCTTTCTAGCAACTTTGATACACGTAGTATTTTTAAGTTTCAGCCACTGTATTGGAACAACAGAAAAAACCTCCTCTCGATTCGCGTATCGTTTTATTCATATTCATTTCCACTTGATTTGGAGGCCTCCTACAATAACATTCAGCATTTCAGAGCCACCAGCCAAGGCGCCAGGCCCACTCTTAGAAGCCGTCTCCACTCGACGTGGTGCTTGTAAGATCATTAGTGGTTCTTTGTAAAGGAATTATCCCAGCTTGAATTACCAGGAAAGCGCTCTTCAGACACTGCAAAAGCAGCAGCTTCGGATGCCTGTGTGCAAACACAGCCGGCCAGCCAAGTGCTTCTGGACTTGTGCACCCCCGCAGCTGCTTCCTGCAGCACTGGGAGTATCGTAGGGGTTTAGGTCCGATCCTTTAGGAGCAGGCAGTGCAGCCATTTGCTCTGCAATCGCACTGCTCTGGAAGATATTTTATCCTCCCGTGTTAGGTTTTGTAGCATCCTTCGAGTAGGATGTTTTAAACACTCTACCCACTTAGCTGCCCCTTGCATAAGTAAAATCCCAATCTGTAATGTCACCAAAACTTGCCTTCAAACAGCCTGGTGTCTTTCACCATGATTAAGAACCCACATTACCTTTCAGCCTCTCCAATTTTTTTTGGTCAACAGAGACAAAAAAGAATTCAGAATTCCAATACAAGTTATTAACAAAAGCAGGAGAGTTCGGAAGTGCTGCCTTTTTGGACAGAAATGGTGGGCTTGGCTTGTATCAAAGCAGTTCTGGTTAAACCAGAGATGTGTTAACAGAGATGAAAATCTGACTGTTCCCACTTCCAGCAAATTAGGCTGCAAAGAGAAAAGCTGGTGAGGGATAAATAAAACCAGGAGCTGGTCCCCAAGACATCACCGAGCCGGGACTCAAGCCAACACACAGCAAACGTGCCCGGGAATTCACAGCACATCAGCTCCCCCAGCAACACCCACAGGCACAAACAAATGTCATTTTGGTTCCAAGGCATTAATTAAACACAAAAGACAAAATACTCATTTCAGAATAAATCCACTGCTGCTATTTTTTTTCTTTTCCAATTTCGCAAACAAGTGTTAAGAGATTGCTTCTGGAGTAAAAGAAAACACATGCACGGGCTTAGGTACAGGCTTAGGTACAATCTGCTGTTGCCATAAAGTCTGATAATGTCAACTCTCCCACTTCCTCCGAATTTGCTAACTCCATGTAAATACTACTCTAATGCAACACCTGCAGGGACTACCCAGTAAATATTATCCCAAGTCACAAGTGTAATAGTATTTCAGCAGGAAAATCAATCACAGAATCACAGGATGGTTTGGGTTGGAAGGAACCTTAAAGCTCATCCCTGGGCAGGGACACCTTCCACGCGATCAGGTTGCTCCAAGCCCCATCCAACCTGGCCTTGAACATTTCAAGGGGTGGGGCAGGCACAGCTTCTCTGTGCAAACTGTGTCTCACCACTCCCACAGTCAAGAATTTCTGCCCAATATTTATTCTAAACCTACTCTCTTTTAGTTTAAAACCCTTCCCCTTGTCACTCCATCTTTGTGTCCCAGGTCCCTCTCCAGCTCTCTTGGAGCCCCTTTAGGTACTGGAAGCGGCTCTAAGGTCTCTCCGGAGCCTTCTCCATGCTGAACAACCCAAGCTGTCTCAGCCTGGCTGAGGTGCTCCAGCCCTGGCAGCAACTTCATCACTCTCCTTTGGACTCATTCCAGTGGGTCCATGAGGATTACTGGTCAATAATGGTCAACTATGAGCCTCCGTCCTCACGGCTCAGCAGCAGAGCAGGTTTTGCCTGAGCCAGTGCCTGCTTATAGGCTTGCATGGTAAAGAAATGTAAATCTTGATTTAAAAACGAAAAAGAAAAAAAAAAAGGAAAAAAAAAAAGGGGGGGGGGGGGGGGGGGGATTGAAAAAAAAATCCAAATGCCATCCCCAATTCCAAAAAAGGCAAAGGAAAATAAATTACCCCCATCCCCCCAAATCTCACCATAGCCAGAAATTCAAAATGGAAATTAGACACTTTTTAACAGTGCAAGGACACATTCCCCTTGGAGAAGGCACATCCAAAAGTCATTTTTGCAATGATGCTGCCAAGCTCGATCACAGAAGCCTTCCTTCACTGCAGACTGTTCTTACTTATTACTGTGGGAATTTTGCCTGATGGCAGAAAACAAACGCTGATAAACTCAGCCCTGCACTATGAACCTCCCTCCAAACCTTTCTCTGGGTGGCCTCTCCCTGACACCTGGTGCACACCATTCCCAGGTGACTGCCCAGGGAGTCACTCCAGAGGGACCTGTCCTGCCACGGTGCAGAGCTCTCTCACATCCCCTCTTCCATGCAAACATCTGCCGCAGGAATGTCACAATACACAACGTCCATCTTGCATGAATGACCCAAAAAGAAGAAAAACATTGGATTTTAGCTTGTATTTCCTTCTTCAAAAATCACGGTAATATGACAATACACTGGACAGTTCCACTGGGTGGAAATATTTCATGTCAGATGTTTACGAGAGCAATTTATTTTTGCCATTTAGATCCTCGTATCAGGAACATCTGATAAATGGTAAAAAGAAAATAAAACCACAGAAAATTTCCACAAACCAATGCAGAATGACAAAAGTGTGAGATGCTGCATCGATTCCTCTATCACATTGCATCAATCGTGATTCCACTGCAAACTTCTGGAGTTATTTTTATATTCATTAATATTCTGCAAGATATACTGGGGGATATGATAATGACAGTAAAATCTAGATTAAATTCCTCAAAAAATGCAATGGATTGCAATCCACTGATTTCATACTCCCATATTTCTGACAATACTAAATTCATTATTTTTAATTCAATCCAGAGCTATTTTTTGCTACCTATCTACAATGATGCCCTGCAAAAACTCTAATGTAAAGTGCAATTCATTTCCATAATACTGTATGAAATAAAGCACAAATATTTGTAACTGCAAATGCCTTTTAATTCTCCATTATTTTGGTATTACATGAACCAGGAACCTCTTAAGCAAATTATTATTACATCCCCCTAAAAAAAAAAGTTAACTCGATTGCAGATTTTTTAATACTTTTAATGCAACATCAAGCCTGTAATATCACAGATTAAGCAGATTAAGGATTGCAGAAAATGGAACAATTCCAGAGGATAAAAGTAGGTCCCTGCTACCACCCAGCAAATGTAATGTCATTCCTTTTACATTATCAACCTCTTGAAAATAGTCTACCTGATATTTTAGATCCCACATGAAAAATGAGCATTTATGGATGCAGAGGTGCACATGCTTTAACCTGCTGCTCTCTGGGCCTTTTGGAGGTGCAGCTTCCTTTTCAGGAAATGTTAAAGAAAAACAAACCCAAATCATAATTTAATGAGTATAACTAATCACAAGGTAGTTTACTCTGTAGCTTTTATATATTTCACATCAAAGAGCTACCAAGAACAACATTATTCTTAATAATTAACAAGAAAAAAAGACAACACTTTAATAAAAGCCTTATACGCTTCCTTTATGGCTCTGCTGTTTTCAGACTGGTGATATTAACTTGTATTGGTTTCTGTAAACCTTCCAATTTCTCTCTTTTCAATTTTTTAAAAAAATCACATTGATTAGTACCCGTTTCCGTTTCTTGTTCTTATGCATTCCCCATGCCCCACCCAGAGTGCCCTGCCCTGTGTGCTGCTCCTACTCATCACTCCAGGGGTTATTTATCCACTGTTCCACTCAAAAACCTTCTACCACAGTGTGCAAACGCAGAGGTGGCAATGAACAAGTGCTGAACGTCCAGCACACGTTTGGGATTAGTGATCCCTGATTTCTGCTCGCCAGGGAAAGAGCACCCAGTCCTAACTGCAGTTCCCAGATGCTGCGAGGACACTGCTCATCCACGGTGGATGTTCCTCAGCCCAAACTCTTGGCTGCTTTAGGGGGGGCAAACGTGCCAGTGCTGAGGGCAGCTCGCTGTGGCGAGAAAGGAAAGGTTATGAAAGCCACAGTTCCGCTGGTACCAACACAATGCAGAAAAAAAAGGACCTGTTTATGCTGACAAAATGCAGATTTCATCCTCATTTATGGATGACTCTTTGCAAGGTTATATCTGGGACTTTTTATGTGGCCATACCTGATCGATTGCTGTTTGCTAAGCCTGCTCACCTGGTTCCTCCAACACCCTTTCACAACATCTTCAGCTTCCCGAGACTCAGGCTACCCCATAAAATCTGCTGCAGTCACAGGAGCTTCACAGAACAGAAAACCCTGCATGGCTCTCCCTCACTGAGGAGTGGTGAAAGTTTAACTCTGTATAATGCTGCATTTCCACCCTGGAACATGCTCGGTTTAGGCCAAATCCTCTTGGAATTGAGCTGTTGGACAAAATCTCAACCTAAGATGCACAAATGAGGTCTTCAGAGGATCCTAAGTTTTTAAGACAATTCTTTTTCATGAGGGCACCATGAGGCACCTTTCTGACCTTGCACTAAACCTTGAGCTTACTATTTCCGTGTTTTGGTTTTTTTCTCAAAAAATCCCCCAACATTACAGCACTTCCTATATGAAAAATAGGAATTTAAGGAGAAACGTCCAGGATATTTTTTTCCCCTCATTGTCTTGATCTTGGATATGGGCAGAGCAGTCTGGGGAAGGATCCAGCCTGGCAGGGGAAACACGGACCATGTAACTTGGTCACAGCTGAAGGCCACTAAGTACAGGGCTGGATAATCCCAACCAAAGGCACTGCCAGAACTGTTGCCTTCTTGAGATAAGAATGACCAGCAAGTGTTGTGATCTAACTCCTGGTGCAGGAACCAAAAGTGAAACATCTCCGCATCTAAACTGTTTCTAAAAAATGTAAAACCAGACACTCCTCCGACCTCCCCTCTGCCCCTACAGACACTGATTTGTCAAAGAAAGCACATCAAGACTGTTTCCTTTTGAATTGCATCACCTTCGAAAGCACGGCTGAGCTTGAACTCTTTCAAACCCCACAACAGTGAGTGTGGAATGTTTAATCTTTAACAGGAGCATTTTTCCTCTGCTGCTTGACTGGCTGGAGGTAAATAGGTGTAATGGCATGCCAAATAAATCAATTAACCTGCTTAGGCTAATGACACTGTCTTGGGGACCCTGGTATGCAACTCTGGCTGGGTCTTGAGCCAGCTGCTATTTAAACAAAGGTGTAAACAGAGCTGAAATCATTAACTAAGAAATGCATTTGCTCTCCAACTCTTAGCACAAACTTCGCTTCCACTCGACGTGGTTCACAGATACTCCATGCGGATGGGTTGCAGAGGTTTATCTCACTTTGTGTGACTACGAGGAGGAAAGTCCTGCTCTTCTCCTGTCCTGCAGGCATGGCATGTCCTTAGCAGGAGATGAACTCCAGAGAACTGTGACTCTTAGCTCGAGGCTTATTAACAGAGAATTTATGAAGACTTTACTTAGGGGTTTGTGGTCAGTTTTTAGAAATCACAGAATAGTTTGGGTCGAAAGAGACATTTTAAGGTCACCTAGTCCAGCTAGAGTCATCTGGTCCATCCAAGCAGGGACATCTTCAGTGAGACCCATCCAAGCTGACATGGAACTTTCCCAGGGATGGGGCATCCACCAGCACTCCGGGCAGTCTGTGCCAGTGTTTCACCACCCTCACTGTAAACAATTTTTTCCTTCTATCTAATCTGAGTCTATCCTCATAGACTGGTCATCACTGGTCTAGACTCCGTGTGGGAGATGGCTCATAGAAGTTTCATGGGCAATCACCTTAAATCTGTAACAAACACAGCTGCCAGTTCCCAATCACCCTAGAAGTAGAAATGAGATTGAAAGTTAGTTAGTATTTTTCCTCTTTTATAAAAAAGCTTTGGGGGATCCTATGCAATTCCAGTGTCTGTCACAGGATGGAATCTTAAAGAAAGACTGAAATATTATGTTTTAAATTTGCATGTATCTTTCTCCCTGTGGATGCCCCAGTGCACATTTGTGGATATTTGGCAGCACTGAAGAGGTTTTAAAAGGAAAAAGAAAAAGACAGTGATACCTGCAAGCTTCACCAAACTGTACAGAGAAGCACATAAAGCCAGCATAAAAAAAAATTAAATTACCTTTGTATCAAGTGTGAGATTTGAATCAATGCATGTATTAAAAAACTGAATTTAAAATAAAAACTATATATAACTACAGAAGAATATATATATGTAGTTTATATAGTTATATATACTACATGGAAAATCATAGAAGAACTATTTAAAAACTACATTTCTGGCAGGGCATCAGGCTCTCTCACAAGGGTACCAGTGAGGAGAAAGCTCCATCATCACTTATTCAAGCCCTGCCTGCTGTGTCAGCTCTTCACTAACAGAGTCTCTCAGTGGAACCACTGCAAGGTGAGGTGCTCTTCTCTCAAAGTCCTCTGCAGGGGACTTTAGAGGGGAAATGCCCTTCCTCACTTACGATCTGCATTTTTCTACTTTGTTTGACAGCTGTCCCTGTTTTCTTGTGCTGTATTTTGTTTGGTTGGTGTTTTCAAGGCTGCTCACAGAGCTGAAGTATCAGTCTACAGCCTTCCCTAGACATGTTTCATCTCCAAATACCCAGGCTAGCCTCTCTTTTTTTCAATCTTGTAGCAGTTAATTGCAGTGTGAAAATAGTCTAAGAAAAAGACAGTCCTTACTCGTGCATCTTCTGCTTTTACACTAAATCCAGCTTTTCTAGTGAGAACATTCTTTAGATCTGGAATTCATTTTCATTACATTTTAATCTACCTAAAACCTAACATGGGAATCATTCAGCATGGCAAAAAAATTAAAATCAAACATCACCCATTATCATAACTCCCCCCCACACTTTCTCAGAAGTAAGTTTCAACTACTTTATGTTATTATTTATCATTTTCTTAAACGTTTCAGGAAGTACCTTATCACAGCACCAAACCCTCCCTGCCACTGGGGCACGTTTTTGTTACAGGGTATCACCAAAACTGTGCACTTGGTTAACTCCTAAGGCCACCGGGAAATTTCTGTGCTTTTAATGTAATTTTTAATTTAATCCAATCAAGTGTCAATCACATTCCTCTCTGTTACTGCAATAAATACTGGCAGGAAAACAGCAATGAACTCTGGGGGTAAGAATTACTTTTATACCAAACCAATCAACACAGTTAAAGCAATCCACATTTAAAAATAATCCCACGGTTAAAGATCACCGTAAAAACCTGAGCAGAGAATTCCTGACCTTTAGGAGGCTGTGTGACTTGGGACTGTGGCATATTCTGGCTGAGAGTACTACTGGCTTGCAGGCTGAATAATTTGATTAGCAGCCCCAAAACAGATCTCTCCTGCTCCCCCGCAGCTCTTTAATGTTTTAGTTTATCTGTTACATAAATGACTCAGGAATCCATTAATGTCCTGCCTAAAAGTATTACACCAAACATAAAGGTTGAGTAGAAATTATTATCCTCTATGGATATCCTCTTCCAACCCAAACCATTCTATGGTTCTATAACCCTAAACCAGTTTATTTTCCATGAGAGCAGACAATGCTGGCTCCTGTTCATGGCAAAGGCCAGAGGATCTTGGCTTTTCCACTCCAGTCTTCAGTCAAGACCATACCTGGTTCTCTCAGAGAAGAGACTGAAGATTAGAATTACTCTGAATCAGCACTTTGGAGTAAGAATTGTTTAAAACCTTTTCTGCTCCTTTCTGAGCACTGCACACTTGCCCTGTGGTCCGAACGGGTTGCCTGAAACAAGAGCACATGAGGGGTGTGCAGGGCCTGCTGCCGAAATGCTTCAACCCCCACAGCTGCACTAAAAGTACAAAGGTGTTTATTTGGGTTGCTGCAAGTTTCTCAAGTGGTGAGTAATGGCCACGCAAATCCTCTGCTGATTTATGTCTCTTAATGGCAACGGGCAATGCCCTCAAAAAGCCGCATTTCAAAAAGTTCCTATACTCTTGCACCTAAGCTCTCAGATCAGCATGACCCAGCTACAGCAAATATGTTTTGTGCCCAGAGAATCGCATTTTTCAGAAATAAATTTTGAAGGGCAGCTGTTCGAGCCCTTCTCTCCTGGCCTTGTTCTCAGCAAGCAGCAATGCCAGGCATCCATTTGCTCCAGGGTATTTTACCACCAGGGAAGGCAGAGCACAAGCCTGGCACAACAGACCCTTCTCACCACCAACAGCATCCCCATCTCCTCGCAGAAACATTAACCCTCTGTCCCCGGCACGCTCATCCCACAGATCTGGAATTACAAGCAAATACACCTTTAAACGGATGGTGAAAAGCCACTGGCATTTGGGCAGAACTGCTCATCTAAAAATACATAAACAGGGTACCAAAGGCTTGAAAATATGCCTGCAGTCCAGCATGCATTCAGCTGGGCTTTTCCTCTTTAAATATTTAACAAGACAAAGCAGTCAGACTGAACAGGCTTTTTTTTTTGGCTGCTTTTATGGCATTTATCTGTAACCTTCCTGATGATCTGAAAATAGAACTTATATCAGGACAAAAGGGTCTACTCTGAGTTATGCTGCCACTGCAAACACGTCTCGTCTCCTCAGTGGGACCAAAATAACTGTATTTGTTTCCTTTCTGCAATTTGAGTGTGTGAACTTACAAGGAGGGGAAAAAAAGCCAAATTGGAAAAAAAAAATTGGTCTAAATAATTTTTTGGTATTTTTTCCTCATTACATTTAGAATGCAAACTGCTGTCTTTCAATTCAACACGAGAAAGCTCCAGAACAGAAAAGGGGGCAGCCACGTGTTCACAGTTCAGCCTGGTTTACAGCCCCTCCAACACTGCTGCTCTTGCTGTTCCAAAGCCTCAGGACAGGCATCACACTCGGATTTATCAACAAAACAGCAGCTCCTGCTCAGCGTGGTGCAAAGTCCGCTGAAGATACTGAGAATCTCTGCACTGACCTCAGTGACCTTCGGATCAAATGCACAGAAATATCAGCATTATGTGCCAGCAGGAAGACACCAGAGGAATACAGTTCTCTTCTGAAAATAAAGGAAAAGCTACAGATTTGCATTTTTCTTTGCCTTTTTTTTTTTTTTTTTAAACCACAGAATACGTCCTTGGTAATATTTGCTGCATAATACGTAACTCCTTTTTCTTTTTTTCAGCCTCTTTTCTTGTGTGAGGTGAAAAGCAAAGGCTCACAGTGAAAGCTGACGCTGGAGGTGCAGCCCTGAAGAGACGAGCGTGGGAGGACATTTCTGCCTGAGCAGAATCCCACCGAAGCCAAGGGACTGCCCGCTCTGCCCACGCAGCTCTCCTTGCCTCAGTTAAAATTACAACTTTGTTTTAGTCAAGCTGTGATTTCGCAATTCATTCTAGAAATTAATGTAGGCAACAGAATACCAGCTCTGCACTACAGTCAACACCGCACCTGGATTAATCTGTTTAAAGTTCTCGTCAGGACAGATGAGGACAACAGTTCTCAACATGATCCCCAAACCAGCCTGGCCACAAGGATTGTTTTAAGGTTGGAACTTCATAGTCCTCTTGACAGGCATCATGTTGAACCACATCTTTTTTCAGAAAGATAAAAGGTTTGAAGAGAAGTTATCTAATTTTGGTTGACCTCCCGTTGTCAATTGAAGGGCAAGTGGTACTGAAGTAGAAATCATTTCCATAACTGAATTGCAGAGCAGTCATTTAACAATTAATAAGCGATCCACTCAGCATATGAAAACTGAATAGGAAAATAAACACGTGAGAATCAGAGATACCTCTGCACAAAGAAAGGCTTCAGCTCTTCCACGTCAGATATTTAATTGGTTGTCTCTTTCTTTTTCTCACCGTGAACAAGGGGAGAAGAAGGCAATGAAATATAAAAGACCTCAACTGCTTCTCCCGAGGAACATGGAGATGATGTCAATGGCTCATTTAGCTCTCTGTTCCTTTGAGGCAGAGGAGAAGTCTCTTTTTTCTTATTCTCCACAACAGCAACCTGTCTTCTTCGGCCTGCACCCACAGTTTGGACAGCAGCCTTTAGCAGAGTGGGCACGTGTCTCATCAGTAGTAAATCTGCAACGCCGCAGCCTATTTCTCCTGCATCAGGAAAATGTCAGATTTGTGACTGGCTCCCCTTGGCAGATGTAAGGTCACTGCTCTTGCTGAAGGACTGTGAGAAATAGAATATTTCACCTCCTCCCCATTCCTGGGATTGGGCTAAACATGTCCTCCTGGGAGACCAACCTAAGCACCAAGGACTTTGCCTCGTGGACCTCATGCTGGCCTGGCACACCGTGGCCATGAAGACACAGGGACACCACCCCCTCCCTTCTCACTGCAGCTCTTGAGTGGAAGAAGTCACGTAGCAGCTCTCAGATAAAAGAAAACTGACTGCTGCTGTGATTCCAGGCAGGGAGATGAGACAGAGAACAGCATTATACAACTCAAAGCCAGCCCTCCTAAGGAAGCAGGGAACGGGGAGGACAGTGTGCAATGCCAAATGCTGCTGCCTGGTTTTCGACAGCTGTCATGAAGTGGAAGTATAGTAAAATCTGTGAGTGGACCTGTGTCCCTAAAATGCACGTGCTTCTGCTCTTCTCAAGCATCCAAACACTGCACAGGATTCTTAATCCTGGCAAGCCTAGGGGTTTGTACTGATGGCTGATCTTTCTGCTGCCCTCTCGGCCAAAAGGTGCTAACAAAGCCAGGACTAACTGTGCACCATCGTGATAAAAACACCTGGTTTTGGTTTAAATACTTTGCTTTTCAAATCCCCTGCTTCCTGGGAAGCTAAGCCCTTACCTGTGAAAGGGCTGGGAGGTAGTGGAGACTGTATGGAAAGATTTGGATTATTTTGAGGGCTAGTAGGGAAAAAGGGGCCTGCATAAAAAAGGCAAAAATGCCAAAGAGAACAGGGAATGTCTGCCTGCCTTCCCTGACTGCCTGCAGGACTTTCGTGTCTCTCCTCACCCTTTTAATGTCTATTATGTCTTTCCATGTCTTTTACATCTTTCTTTAAGGTTAGGAGACAGGAGTTAGCATAGATTTTGCAGCAGCAATAAATAATTAAATTTTCACGTTTATCTCCTGCCATTCTTTAAGCTTGCTTTTAACTGACCCCTTGCTGAATGCCGAACAGGGATTTTCACTGACCAGCCAACACTTGCACCCCTGGTTTTCCCTTCCTCCTCAAGCCTTTACAACACACACAGAGCTCAGCGGGGGTTACAAAACCCAAATCACTCTTTCTCCAAAGCATCATTTCGTCTCCCTTCTGGAGATTTAAAAAAAAATCATATATTAATTAGCAAAGCCGGGTTCAAGTCATGTTAGCTGTTGTCTGTATCCACCACAGAACTGTTGGGATTAACTTCCCAGAGCCTGCCAAGGCATCTGCAGGGAGAGGAGAGCACAGCATGGGATGCTGTGCTCAACACGTGGGTGAGGCACAACACCCACGGGACCTGCCTGCTCCGTGCCTGAGGCAAAGCCAAAAGTGGAGCTTCATTTTCAGAAGGGCTCAGATTCATTTTCAGAATCTGCTCAGAAATTGAAAACCAGATTCGATAAATAGCTGTAAGGTTCTAGGAAAAATGGTGGTGTGCTGGGTTCCTTGCATTCACTCTGCCCCGCTGCAGGCTCTGCAATATAGTGCTGGATGTTTTAAAATGTGCCTTAATTTCCTTGGAAAAAAGCATTATCCTGACATAAAGTATGCTGGGAAGCAGCTTTACATTTGGAATGGCCTTTCATCCCACAAGCCCAATTAACACTTTTGGAAACAAGTTGTAGACATGTAAAGATATTCTAAAATATCAGCCTGAGTTATAAAAAAGGTGTTGATACTGTGGAGCTCCAAAAATAACCAGGGAGAGAATTTGGCATTTCTGACCTCCTTTGATTGGATTCCCAATAAACAAGCTCTTGATGGGAACTCAGCATTGCCATTTAATGGGTTTGTGCTACTTCTGTATGCACCCACTTAACAAAGGACTGTAAATAAGTGCTGATAAAATACCTTAAACTGACATTACAGACCTCAGCTTCTCATTTCGAACCAGCAGAGTAGCAGTGTTTGGTTGCGGTTTGGGTTTTTTGTGGTTGTGGGGCACCAGAGCAGCCCCCACACCAAAAAAAACAACAAAAAAAGAGTAACTTTCAAAAAAGTAACTTCCACTGTACCTTTTAAGAAAGCCAGGCAGTCACACAAAGAAATCAAAATCATCTCTGGTGTGCTCTAAAACCAGAACAACACACCCTTGCTGAAAAACATCCCGGAGGTGCTTCCCAGAAGGAACACTGAATCCACTCTTGGAATCCTGTGCTACTGCAAAGGGATTGATACAATTTTCAGGCCATTGCTGGATTTCAAACATTAAAATAGGTACAGACAACATCAGATTTGGATTTTTGTTTTTTAACCTCACTGTGTTTATCCTATCACAGGATCTTCCCAAGAGCTGATCCAAGGGGAGCGCAGTCATAGACCTCGGGCTGGAAAGACTCAGTGGTCAATCCTCAGCGGCAACTTCCGAGATGCACTTGGAGTTCAGACAGTGAGGGACCCTGCAGCACTTCCCCTCGTGAGAAAAAACAAGTAGGGATGAGAATGGACCTGCCTGTGAACCACTTGAGAGGAGTCCTGAGGGATCTCCCTTGCTGGAAACCTCTCCCAGAGGTTATCCTGAGTGGATAATGCACTCCCCTCCCTCCACTGTCCTGCTGTGCTGCTCTTTAAGAACGTCTCTGATGAAATTTCCATCATGAAATCTCCAAGAAAGCCAAAGTCCTTGTGAAAGGGACTTTGTGCTCCCACTGCCTCAAAACCATGGAGTGATCCTTGCCCTGCATCTCTGTAGAGGAGTTAAGGAGGAAGCAAGAGAGTCATTGTCCATGTCAGAAAACCCCACTCCAGACAATATTTTTCATCTGGACCAGAGCTCTAATGCAACTCCCATTTTCTTGCTAGTTTTTGGTTGCCTTGGATTCTGTGCCTCAAAATGGTCACGAATAGAAAATGATAAGGAAATACATCTCCACTGACTCCCACCACACATTACACATCCTTTGTGAGCAAAACCATCAGGACTTTCTCAAAGTCTGGGAAAGCGTATTTTTAACTGCTACAAAAGATACGGTGAGTCATTAATGATCTGGGTGCCAGGAGACCGTGCTTTGTGAAGTCATTACTGCTCATTATTTCAAGAAAACAATTAGTCAAAATCAAAAATGAAACCCTAGAGCTTCCAGGAATTGGATACTGTTCTTAGGATCATTCATGAATAGGATGAAGACAGTAACAGGTGTCTGGACCATCCCCTCACCCCTTTAAAATGTGTATAATAACTTGTGATAACCTCATCCATAAGGGACAATAAAAATAGAGATCCCCTTCAGGAGCTGCGGATGGGGAGGATGGAGGGATGGAAATGCTGAAAAATTATTCTTATTTACTGACCTGGCTGCATTAAACTCCAAGCTACCTACCTTTTATTTTTAAACAAGAGTCTCAAGCATCTAAAAATAATAGCCTGAGAAGAATACTCATACTGGAAGTAAGTTCAAATAACAAAACCCCACAGTGGTTAGAATTGGGATTAGACTTTCAAAAGACAACACATTGAATAGAGAGTGTATTACCAGAAACAGAACAGCTGAAGCCATTTCTTTTCATTAAAAAATGAATCACCATACTTTCCCCCAGCTAACAACCCATTTATCTAACTATAATGAGGGGCTGGCATTTGATGTTTTATTTGATGTCTACAGATTCACCCACCAGAACATAACTACTGCAGGAGCAAAAGGAGCCTAGCGCCTAGGTCTGAAGCACCAGTAGCACCGTGTAAAGTTCTTTAGTCTCAGAATAGCCACATCCATATGGACAGATGCACTCAGCTCAATGAGATTTATTGCTATTAGATAAAATGGCCAGAAAAGCAGCTTCCGTAATTTTTTGTCTTAGGTAAAAGCTCTAATCTCTGTCCTCTTAGTTTTCAGCTATGAAGGGCAAAACAGAGTTGTCGGGTTGTTTGTTTCCCTTAAAAAAACCCCGAAGAAACCTCCCAAACCCCAAACCCATAGTTTTGTTTTGAACCACCCATGTGTGACACAGCCAAAGTGTCCAGCACTTGCAGCAAAATATTTTGGGCTTCACAACTGCAAAAAGATAATCCCATGCTACAGGCCCTATCCCAAGGCTACATTAAATATAAGGGGGCTTAATACCAGCACGTGCTACGCTCATTTTGAAGTCATGTCTCTTCTTTCCCTAATTCTGCTGTTCATTTTTTGAGCCCGTTATCCGTGGGTTGAGCATCCCAAAGCGTGTAGCAGCACACCACTACCCCTCAAATGCAAACCTGGGGCACTGAATAGCAGCTGTATTTAACATGTGGTGTCCCACAGCTGCTGGTGGATGTGCTGCTTCATATTTACAGCTCAGCTAAAAGCAGCTTTGAAAAGGCCATTTTTCAGCCCCACGTACAAATGTTAATGATTAATGGGCTTCTGCATGAAGTGGAAAAGAGGAACAGATGTAGCAAAAAGAAAACAATAGTAGGAAAAAGGTTGTTAGGGAAAAATACGGTGTGAAAGTTGAAGAATGGAGGAATGGTCCATCCTTGGAGTTACCAAGTGCAGCAGCTTACAGTAAACGAAGGAGGTACAGTTTCATTTTGGGGAGAAGACAATTTGCCATCAGTACAAATGCTTTCATAGGTGACACAACAGGGCAGCTCTTTTTACTCTTTAGAGTAAATACAGAAATGTTTCTTGCTGAGGAGGATGAAAATCCCTCCAAAACCTTTAAAACAGACATAATTGCCTAAAACAAACCAAAGACTTCTGGCTGAAGAAATCAAAATTAGCACGTATTTTCTTCTCTTTCCTTTTAGCAAACAATCAGATGTGACAAGGGACCTAACTGAGCAATCTGAGATTTCCTTCCTGTGAAGGACAACACAATTTAGGATGGCAAAGTAAAATTTGAAGCAGCCTTTAAACAAAATCTCCTGTCTCAGAAATACGCTTCCATACCTTAGCATGACTTGGAAGGCCTGTTATCAGAAAAAGCCTGAAACACAGTCAGACCTTTCAGGAGTTTGGTTCCTCGTGGAACAACACCATGTGTGGCTGGGGAGCAGAGGGCTCCTTCTGGATGGCCCTTCCTGAGAAAGGGCTATCAGAAAGCTGCCACTTCCAGCGGCCTAAGGAGAGCCAGGCACTGAATTACTCTGCTCAAGATCCTTCTCACCTGCTTCTTGGAAGTTTCCTCTTCCTCAACCCAACAAGTTCTTCAAATTGCCCTGCCAGGTGCCTGAAGCACTTAGGAGAAGCACAGTCAGGAAGGCTGTACAAAGCACCCCACTCATATGAGAACAGCAAGGCAACCGTGTATTTTAACTATCTAATGATGGACCGAGTTTATTACCAGAATTTTACGTTCTGCAGTATCTGTGTGGTCTGCACAAGAAAGCAAACATCCCCTGTTCAATAATGTGAATCCCGCTGCAGCAAGAAAGTTCACACAAAACCTTTCTTTTAATGCCTGAGCTGGGCTGGCTATTTGAAAGAGATGCCAGTTCAAAGGGCAAGCGACCACGCTGAGAGGTTCAAAACCTGAAATTCAGTAATCCATCAGTAGTCATTAGTCTCCCATTTAGTCTCTAATGCCCTACTGTTCTGTTCATGGATTACCCAGTTCTGCTTTAAAAACTGCAGGGATGACATAAGACTCTTGTTATACAAAGCCGTATCACATTCAGCAAGGGAACAGTTTGTATAAAGCTGCAAACCTGTTGCATAAGCCTTACAGGGAGCCAGGTTGTACACGGATTTTATCTTGTTCAATGCGTCTAGTCTATAATCTAGTTTCCGAAAATATCATTATAGTTCCTTCTTGAAAGAAAAAAGACCCTGAAAAGAGATGAGATGATGCTACCCTCTGAATGTTTGTATTGGTAATGCTTTAATGTTTGCATAAATGCTTGTGTGACACTTGGTTTTTATCCTTCAAAGTGAGCTTTGCATGAATTCTAGATGTATTTACCTTCCATTAATGACAGTACCCATAAATCCAGACTGTTTTCCTTTGAGAAAAAGAAGGATTTTAAAGAAGCAGGGAAGAACCTCACAAATCAATTGCCTCTGTCACACAAATCTATTGCCTCTGTCAGATGACAACAACTGGACTTGTTTTTAAGTAAATGGACTTGTTTTCAAGTCATCGGTGAGCAAGGGATCAATACAAGCAGGCAGCTCACAGCCAAACTCGAGCTTGGATGAATTTTCAAAGCTGCAAGATAGGCAGCAGTTTGTGTCCTAAAACTCAGAGGAAGGCGAGGGGATGTGAAAGACCCAGTATTACTATCAAGGAATCTTTCAGATCCTCAGATTCAGAGAAAAAACCCTGCATTTCAGACTTGTCACCTTAGAAACTGAAGTCATGGCAGCAAGCAGTCCTATCCCTCCTCCTATCCAAAATAAGGAAAAAGCCAGTGGCTTTTGAAGATCTTTGAAGATCCCTGTGGCTGGGAAAGGGCTGATCATTAATGACCGGGAGAAACACTAGGCAGAACTAAAAACAACGGGACAGGCTCCTGTCTGCAACTCCAGACATTGTTCCAGGAGCCTGAAGTTTTTCATCTATATTTCAATTTGTTGTTTTTTAAAGGGATGCCTATGTGTGTATCCAGGTATCCATCAAGTACTGAGGAAAGCATCTCGCCTGACAAAGGCTTTCAGGAGCCTGATCAGCTTTTTACTGAAAAGCTGAAAGTGTGTGCTTTTGAAAGTAGAGCTCTAATCAGAGTTTCTTCCTCATCCATCAGAGGCCAAAGTACAATCCAAACCTGTGATTGCAATGTTCTGCTATTACATCCAGCAATCTTGATTGATTCAAGGCTTGAATATTCTCAGTAGAGCAAGGGTGAGGGTAATGTCCTATACTGATGTCAAAGTGCCTTGCCCAGCTGAACATTACTCCCATTTGAAGGTTTCATTAGCAATAATTACTTGTTTTTTTAAGCCTTTACTTGAATATCTTGGAAAATCTAACGGGTTAAAGATTGACAGAGCAAAGCACTCAATATCCTAATCAATACAGCACTCAGCGTGCTAACTTTCAAAAGGGCGGTAGTAAATTTATGGATAAAGTATTATCTGGGAATCTCAGTGCATGGCTTAAGAACTGCACGGTGAAAGAGAAGAGAAACTCCTGGTTTCATCTGAGGCGAGCACTTGGGCTGCAGCCCACCGGCCCCTCCTGGTCCCAGCCAAGGACTTCTCCCTCTGCACAGAAGAAATCAGCTTAGGATCACCAGAAAGCTTCAGCATTTGTCTTTTATAACTTTGTTTATTGATACCTGTTAAGAAGTTTGTCTCAAAAAATGTAGGAAATTGAGGTCTGTGGAAACTGCTAATGAAAGGTTTAATTGAGGCTGATGCTGCATCTGGGTTGGGTTTATTCGTTTATGCTGCTGAACACTGATGAGCTCATCAGCAAATTATGTAAAACAATCCATATTCTGTAACATGAAAAGCAAAATTATTTTGGGCAATCCATGTGAAAAAAAAAAGCAAAATGCATCTCCAAAGCCCTTTCAATTTTGGTCCCTGAGTGCCTTTGTTTCAGCAGCCTTGCTCGCTATCTATGTCCTGAATCTTCCCACAACTGAGATCCACGCAAAAACGGGGACACAGTAACTAAACACTGTTTTCAAGTTACAAAACAAAGTTGCTCACATTTGCTGGTAAAACAATCCCTGTTCCTGTTGGACTGAACTTCAAAACACCTCAGTTAACTCACACCACAGATAAAGCTCTAAAAATAGCTTGCCCTTAAGACCAAAACAAATGATCCACTTTAAAAGGCATCGTTCTCTCCTCATCCTCCGAACGTTATGCACGCCAAAGAATTAGAAACAGAATTAGTGGTTTTATTCTCTATTTTCCTCAGAACTACCAAACCTACAGGCTCCTGACAGAGCTCCAGTGCAGAGGAGTGCAGCAGCCTCAGCCGTACAGTATTGGGAAAGAAAGCCAGAAAATGGTTATTCAGCTCTTCAAGTATGCGAAAGTGCAGGATATATTACAGTCAGCAGCTCCCCAAATTCCACCTGAACTCCTGGTCTTGGATTATCAGTTGTTGACACTCTCCTCAAGGCACAGGATTACAAATATTCCCTCTGAAGCTTGTCATTAGGCATTCCAAATAAACTCCAGAACAACCTGAGGATATTTTAAGTAACAGATGATTATGAAAAATACAAAGTGAACGCAGGAAAAGACCATGACCTTCAGCGAGGCCTCTCCTTAAACCATCCTTTCTTGAACAATCTTTTGTTCTCCCAAGTGTTTAAAAAAGTTAAATAAAAAGGTTTAAAAAGTTAGCAAAACGTGATGGTTTATTTATGCCAAACATGTCACAGAAACTTGTGTTATAGGTGGTTTTTCTAAGAGAAATTACAGGGGAAGCAGAGATGGCTTTAATTAAAACAATGTAAAATGGAGTGTAAGTGGTTATTTACATATGGTTTAAGTACTCATGGGAAGAGTGGGAAGACAGCTGGATAAATATTGAACACGATCAGTTTCTCCCTCCTTTAGGACAAAGAGTACCCACTCTTAGCTAATTCTAAGAATAACTGTTACTTGAAGAATAACCAATTATTTCTGAAGCAAAGCTTAGTCATCAACTAAGCATGAAATACCAGAGTATTTTTCTAAATATGCCGTGAACTCCAGATTTCCTGAATATCAGTAATAATTAAATGTTTTTGTATTTTAGAAGATTTAGCACTAAAGTAACAAACAGTATTCTTAGAAATAGGCACTTTCATTTAGAATAAAAACTCAAATTCATTAAAATCCCCTCTTAGAAAATGAAGCTTAGCAGCTCAGGGATGGGTGATGGACATCTCACAGGGGTAACCTGAGGAGATAGCAGTACGTGTCTCCACAATAAACTGGCTCTTAAATTAAAGGACTGTCGGTGCAAAAGTAACTTTATGAGGGAAAAGCAAACACATAATTGCCAATAAAAGCCTCGCCCCACAACTGATGAGTATTGTCTAAAAAACAAAGTCCAAACTAACTATGTTTATTTGAACAGCAGCTGATGTAAACCTTCCACCCTCAGCGGTGAACGCAGCGAACGTGCCTGGGGCCCTGACGGGGCTGGGTTCATCCTCTGAGCATGGCTTCAGGTCACAAAGTGCCCCTAAATCTTTCCAGGTGACCTGGGTATACTGTGGCTGAGGAACCACAGGGCATTCTGGCATAGGGATGTGTCATGGGTGGCTACCACGACAGCTGCCAGAGCTCTGGTGCAACAGGATGGCGGGCAACGCCCTGGGAAAACAAGCCCTCTCCCTGGGAAAACACCCTGCCCCAAAACCTTTTCCAAGGACCCATTTATAAACAGTCAGGCATCAGCATCTTGATAGTTAATGTCCTCCATCAGATCCCACCACAGCCCAGCAGCAAAGCCGTGACAAGCCAAGCGCTGCCCAGCTGGGCAGACAGCGCTGCTCGCCAGGACTTGGCCACCAGCACTTCACCAGACAAAAACGCCTTTCTGGGGAGATGTGACTTTACAATCAGGCACTGCAACAAGGACTGCAATTCAGTGCCTAGAAAACAACAGAAGACTTGATCCTTCCCACATGAACACGCCGAA
Source organism: Mystacornis crossleyi (assembly GCA_013400655.1). Taxonomy (NCBI): domain Eukaryota; kingdom Metazoa; phylum Chordata; class Aves; order Passeriformes; family Timaliidae; genus Mystacornis; species Mystacornis crossleyi. Next base: position 49,136 of record VYZQ01012403.1, on the reverse strand, counting down.
AAGCGATCTGAAGAAATAAAGCGTGAGGCAAGCTGAGCTTTAGCCATGTTTTTCACGGAGAAAAGCCCAAAGGTGCTACATTCAAACACTGATAATAAAGGAGATGCTGCGTTGCTTCTTTGTGAGATGTCTCCCCCGCTACTCATTTCACCAGGCACTGAGCAAACCAACATGGAAGAAGCTGAATTTCGTAGGGAAAAATCTCCTTCTCTGCTAGAATGAGGAGAGACTCCTCTGACCCCCAGCTGCCACAACACGAGGTACAAGGGCTTCTCCTCCCTGCACACAAGCACCACATCCCACACCTCTGCAGAACATCACTTTGCCGAGGTGACTCATAAATGGTTTATAAACCATAAATGGTTTAAGCCTGGTGTGGAACTCACCTTATGCAGGTGCAAATGCTATGATAAATTACAGTGTGTGCACGGGGACAGAAGGCGGTATGTATCATGACAGAAATAGCCCTGTCTCCGTCATTGTTTACTGTTTTTCTTTCATTTTCATTTCAAATACACTTTAGAGATAAGCACAAAAGACTTTTTTTTTTTTTTTCTTTCCAGGTCAGATACAATGAACTAGTCCTGAAAGAATTTAACCTTGTTCTCCAGAAACACTACAAAAACAAAGTTTTCCGCATGCTGAGAAGAACAGAAACAAACCCGTAACTTTAAAATTCGGCTGCTGTGGGCTGAGCTCTCCTGTTCCAAAGCCAAACACTTCGCTCATCCTCACCAGGCTGCACCCGACAGCTACAGCCCAGCCCTTCAACACCTTCTTCTGCTCTTTCAATTTTTTTTGTCCATGTCAATACATGCAACATTATGATAAAACAGGCAGCTGATAACATCAAAATGTGAGGATTTGGGAAGTCTTTTTAAGTTGATATCAGCTGCACTACGGGATTTGGCCAGACAGCTCCTTCCACAGAAAGCCACACAATGAAATACAGAGGTTTTCCCTTAGCCATGAATTATCTGATACATAATTTCTAATATAAATATTTACAAATACGTAGTTTCTAAGATAAATATTTACAAATTTCCTGAGAAGTAAAGGCACACAACTCTTTTGCTGGTTTACAAGTACAAAATACATCTCTGTAAAGTGATAACATTAAAAAAATTACCAATAAAACCTTGACTAAAATTTCCCTCTTTTTGACCTATGTACTTCCTCGTAATTTTTTTTCAGGAGGTTTCTGAATTCTGAGTATCAGCAGGGCTGCTCCCTGGCATGAAATTCCCTCACCCAAGGAGTGCACAGGATAAACAGGGAAAGCAGGCTAAGTTAAGCTACAAGTTCAAGACACAGAGGTCAGCAGGCATTCCTGTGGATTTATCCCTGGTGAAAAACCTCCATAGATAGTGCCGGCTGCTTCTCGCTGAGGCTGAAAGGAATTCATGTTGCCATTGTAGGTGATGCTTCAATGTTGAATAAATGGTTGGTTTTTAAAACATACTGACCTCTTCCAATGAAAGGATAAAGCAACCTGGATTTAATTGTGTCTTTACAGCCATCCTTTCAAATCCAGTCCTTCCTGCTCCAAAAACTACACAGTTGGCAACTGCATACACCAGAATTTCCTACAGTTTTGTAATAGAGAATGTCTACGTAATTTTACTAGGATAAATGATAAATCTTGTAACTAGTATTCACTGCAAAAATATTGATTATGATACTAAATTTAAATTATTCCATATTTTTAAGATGTAAAGATACACTTGCTAAGGACTAATAAAGGCAAAGCAGTCTCAGGCAAAAGAAAGAAAGAGAAAGGAAAGCAGAATTAAAGAGGTTTAACTGTTTTTGCAGAAGTGCTCACATTTTTGGTTGCAAATTTAGAAACCTGCTCAGAGCCACACAGAAATATTTCTGTAGGCAACAGATGATCAGTTGGTGGATGAATACTTTGCTTCATTTAGAGCATTAGAGGAACAAATTCCCTCTTTTTTAATCGACATAAAAGTATTTTTCTATTATTTGTATTACAACTTTCATAAATGTGCAACCCTCACCAAAAAAAAAATTGCTTTCACCTTGAATTTCCTTCTTGTTTTAAAAACTGAGAAGTCAAAGTGTGAAAGACACAGGAGGGAACAGGACATCGCTCCAGCTCTGGAGGGGAACAATCAGCAAACTCAGCTTTTACTTACGGGTAATGTTACAGGCACAGCGATTACAATGTCACTGAGCTAACGGGAGACAAATACCTCACTAAAAATCCCTTTCACAGCACACCCTTTCTTTCCCCCCCTTCTTACCACTTGGCAAGAAAAAGATTAAACAGTGTGACCTCCCAAACGAGGCAGGGAAATGCAGCCGCTCAAAGCATCAGGGTGTGTGGTTTTGGAGGGATCAAGGGCCAGGGAAAAGGTGATGAACAGCCGTCTGCACCGAGGATGGGCAGCAAACACATGTCCTGGTATCACAACCAGCCTTCTCTTTGCTGCATCAGTGGAACTTGGAAGGTGGCTTTCCGAGGTGCCGGCTGAGCAACCAACAGGCTTTGGCAAATATTTGTGCAATAAACCACACTGAGGAGCATTCACCCCAAGTCCCGTTAGCTGCAGTGCTTAAGGCAGTCTTTGTCAGGCTAAATCTGCCCTCTGAATCGCCCCCGAGCCACTCCCTGGAGAAGCCTCTCCCTCCACTGACCACACAAGGAACCTACAGAGACAAGACTCAACACGCGCCATTCAGCAGCGATTCTGACTGCCAAATTTGAGGCGCGGAATAAACCTTCTGTGCTGGTTTGGCCCCATGACACCTTCCCAGATGTCACTTGTACTTCCTGGAGGCCGCCGTTTGAATTTTGTGTTTTGTTGTTGTTTTCTTTGCTATTTTCATTCCGACTGCCCATCAGGTCACATTAATTTTGCCTCCCCCTAGGGAAAAGATCTTTTCCAAGGCTACCTCTGGCACCTTGGGTACAAGCTCCACGAACCTGTTCCCACTATCAACAAACTTGAAGGAATAACCTAAAGGTGTGTATCAGGATCCATAGCACAGAGGGCAAAAAACCCCCACTTGCAGATTAAGTCTCTCTGGGTGCAGCCAAACTGAAAAGAACAAAATACTGCTATGTCTCAGGAGAACAGCATCTGTCTGAAATCTCACTGATGTTCTGGCACTGTATTTGGAAAACAAATCCTCTCCTTCAGCTGCTGGCAGGAGGAGGAACAAACTAAACCCTGAGTAATTCCACTCCTTTCACCGTAATTCACATTTTCTGACATCATCCCAAGCCCCGGCGTAGCAGGGAAAGAGGCAGCCCAGTGTATGGAGGCTATGCTAGGGAAGATGAGCATCACATAGAAAAGCTGGAATTCAAGTCTTCATGGAAGTAAATAAACCCCTGGAATATTTTCAGAATTCCTGCTGTGACAACAGCTCTTTGAGGCAGCGATTTTGCCCCATTTCAGCTACATCCTCGCAACCCTCACCACCATTAGTACAACAGTAAATCATCACCTCGAGCCTTATCTTGCTCTCTGGTCTCTTTTACAAAAAACAAGGCCAGCCTTAGAGACAGGGCTTCAGCTGAATGAACACAAGGCCCCAGGGATTTGCCCAGGAAGCCTGACCTCAGGTAGCTGTTGCAGGGTAGAGTCTGTGGCCTTCTTTTTGAAGTAGGAGAAAAAAATAAACCATTTTGAATCTCAGATCCTGAGATTAATAACAATCAAAAATCAGTAAAAGTCCCCTCTTTAGATGCTGAAAATCAGCCTTTGTCAAGCCAACACAGCAAGTTATTTAGATATAACAGAACCAGATTTTCTGTGTTTCAATGTTTATATTTGTAAAAGTTCTCCCAGAAGAAAGCTCTCCCACTCAAAGATTTATTTCCAGCCCCTGCCCCAGTTTCCCAGTGAGTTAGTTTCTAGTGCTTCTGGCCACTTGGTCCTTATGTGACCCATGAATTAGGAGATAAAAAAAAGAAAGAATTACGATATGCTTATAATGTAATTTGTCATTAACTTGTTTGTTGGCTTTCTCACACTTCACAGCCCCTCAAAAGAAAGCTTTTTTGATTGTTGAAAACAAGGTGTGCTTCAGGTTAGGAAGAACTAGGAATTCCAGCCTCACTGGGTTAGAGACAGGACAAACCCTTGCCAGCACCATCCCTCACAGGATAGTATCAGCTAGATCATGGTACTAACCACTCTCATACTGCTAAAGAGAAGGATAATGCTGTACCTGGGACTCCAGTATGGTTCTGGAATCACAGGAGGCTTTGCCATGCTCTGGAATCACAGGGAAGGGAAATCACACAGCCCTGGTGCCACAAGGGATGTCTTAACACAATTCTGAGTTGGTTCTGCTCTTCCGTCTGTGCCCATGGCCTTGAAGTGTGCGTGCAATGCATCTTCCATGTTTTAGAAAATTATTTCAAGCCCAGAACAAGACTCCTAAGAATTGCTTCCTGAACAAGTTAAAGGCCAGGGAAGTTAGGAGAATACTGTTTTCTATTCCTGCTTTCAGAGAGTTCCTTACCAGTGTTCGTTTGAAACTCAGAAGCAGAGCTCCGTTTATCTTTCAGTGATCAGCACTTTTACACAGGCAGATTCCCATGTCAGAAACTGTTCTTGTGCAGCTACAGCAGTACAGAGGAATAAGGCGCTGATAAGCACTAAGCAAATCATTAAAAATTAGTTTCTTCTCAGGTAAATAGCACTGACATTGCAGTGGGGATTAGATATGCCTCTTGTTTCAGCATCTTGGAATCAAAGCAATAAAAAAAACCTTACAAAAATGATTTGACAAGTACAAGCAGGCAGTGTGACAGTGTTTAAGATCACCATGGTACCTGACTGCAATGCTGTTCAATGATGACAGTGACAGCAAGCCAGAAAACTGGAGGTTTTTCAAACAAGACAAGCTCCAAGGCTCCCTTTTAGATTCTGATTTCCTTTGGGGGGGAGAAAAAGAAAGGGGAAGCAAGTGCACAAAGAAAAGATGTGATGATGATGATTGTGTAGAGCCCCTGGGGGATGAAACAACTCCAGGGTGATGCATCTTACACTAATAAGCAATTCAGAGCTTTAGAAGCAGCATGTACTCCCTCTCTTCCCCTTAAAACACTTCCTTAATATAGGAATTATTAGAAGTTAAATGCGAGAGGAGAAGCAAAATCTTTGAAGATACACAAATACAGTACCAAAAAAGTGTCTTTGTAAGGTTAGGATTGGGCCCGTCCCTCATAAGCGTGGCAAATGGGATTAACCTATAGAACCACAGAAAGGATTAGGTTGGGAAAGACCTCCGGGATCATCGAGTCCAACCCAGGACGGAACACCACCGTGGTCAATCAGACCATGGCACTGAGTGCCACGTCCAGTCTTTCCTGAAGCACCTCCAGGGATGGTGACTCCACCACCTCCCTGGGCTGTAGGACCAAAGGCTTAATCACCTCTTCTGTGAAGAAATTCCTCCTAAAAATTCCAGAAAGTACCTCAGAAAGAAGTCAACAGCTCCTCCCAACTTAGTTCCATCAACAAACTTCCTTAGTATCCCTTCAAGACCTGCATCCAAGGTGTTTATGGCAATGCTGAGGAGCACTAGGACTGAGTGAAACCCCATGGTGGGAGGTTGCCAGCCTGATGTCACCCCATGAACCATAACCCACTGAAATAACCAGATTTCTATCCTTGCAGGAACCTCCGAAGAAACACTCTCTGGGTATCTCCAGGGCCTCCTCCACGCTGGATATTTCTCCCCTTGTCAGTAATTGATAATTTGCTCCTGGCACATCCACACACAGCAAGTTGGCAGGGGTGCAGCCTCGTGAGTTTGAACACAGGTTTCCAAAAAAAATCCACGGGCATGTATGCTTGTGGGGGGGTGAGCTACACGAGTACCTAACACACTGCAATGACTCAAAATGGGGAAATTTCTGAGATAAGAAGGAAGAGGAGACAAAGTGAAGAGCAGAAAAAGCCAGAATAGCTTGTTTCATCCAGCTGTTTGTGCAAATGGAAGGCTGCACATGAAACTAAATACACTGAGAATTTAACAGGGGCATGAAGATGTGCCACTAGCTTTGTAAAGTGTGAGTTTTTCAGCCCTTGAGCACAGCACAGAACTTACAGTACCATGAAGGCAACTTCTTCAGTGATGTAGCACAGCCATGATCATAAAACATTTCTTTTCTGTTTAGGTTCTTATGTTATTACTTTAATACTCAAAAATACCCTGGCAGGATTTGAAAATCTCTTCCTGCTTAACCAGAAATACAGACTGTACATGTAAAGCACTTTGCTTCAATAGAAAATACCCCACATCTTTTCCTCAACATCTGACTCGTTGTTTTTCACCTGATTTGTCTCTAATTAGTACCAGCCAAAGACTAAACACAAGCCTGAGAGATAAAGGTTTGCTTATACGGAGGAGTGTGAAACCATGGACAAAACACATCCTCATAATTGCAAGCAGAAGAGATCTCCATGTTCTCATTTTCAACACAAAAAGTCATGTTCCATCCACTTTGGTGACCCAGCCCTCGCCTTCATCAAAAATACCATGGAGTGTCAAAAGGATGCTGGTATCTGCATTAACAATGCTCATACTGTGAAGCATGTTTACCACTGAGGAGAGGAAAAGAAAAAAATACTTATTTCCATGTGCAACAGACCCATTTGTTCATATTTGGTTCTCAAAACCTAGTTTCAAGTAAGGCCAACTCACAACAAAGGTCTAAAGAAGCAGATTAGTGCAGGCTACAGATGACAGATGAGGTGAGGGGGGGAGAGGGGAAGAGATAACGACCCTTTGCTTTGCTGATATCCAGTGAGGCATCTGAAGACTTCATGCAGCGCGTGCACAATCGATTCTCTCCGTAAATCCATCAAACCCCTTGACAGCATCCTGTTTAAAGCGGGGATTGCCGCACGATTCACTGCTCCAAAGGGGAAAAACCTCAGGAGGAAGGAGCAGTGTCCTCACGCACCCCGCAGCCACGTGTCCTGTCACCAGCGTGCGGTTCCACTGCTCCAGGGTGACGTACAACTCTGACAGCAGTTTGAGCGTCTTCACTGCCACTGCAGCTCACTCAACATGTAAATATGCTGCTTACTTTCAAGCCGCCCTCTGCCCACTCCTAATCAAGTCTCCAGGGTAATAAGCCTCGTTGGTGTTCACGTGTACCTCAGCTAGTGAAGCTGATTCTCAGCATAATCATCGCTACGAACAAAATTTTACAGCTTAGCTACACAAATGTACCACATAAAGCTCATTACTTCAAATATATCAGAAGATGCAGGTGCCAAGTTATTCTTCTATATTCCATCCTTGTTTTTAAAGCTCTGTTCACTAAATCCACAGAAGACAAGGAGCTTCATGCAAAATTTCCAGTGAAGACTTCATACACTGCTTCAAAAAAAAAGGCAAACCAAACACCAAACCACACACCACTATAAGAACACAATCTATTCACAGCTTCCCAGAAAAATCAGCTGTGCCACAGAGCAAGACCCACACACTGTTTCCATAACACAGCACTGGGTCTCAGTAGGATCATGTAAAGCAACAGCACAGGGAGACACCCTGCAAACCTGAACCTCTCCCAGGACAGCCTCTGTACCTTCATGTGCTCACGGGCAGCTTTAACCTGGGGCACTTTGTGGTCCTTTGCTGTGCTGCACAACTCCAATAAAGGAAAAAAAACCCAGTAGCTCTGCTGATACAAAACAAGGAACCAAGTTTGGGAGTGAGGAGGAAGCCAAGGGAAAAAAACTGATGGAGGAAAGAGGCAGAACAGCAGCCTGAGAGGCAGAAGGGAAAAGAGGAGAGGCAGGAGAAATGAAAGTAGAACCAGCAGAGAAAGGTAGGAGGGAAAAGAGGAGAGGCAGATGAAATGGAAGTAGAACCAGCAGAGAAAGGTAGGAGAGAAAAGAGGAGAGGCAGGAGAAATGGAAGTAGAACCAGCAGAGAAAGGTAGGAGGGAAAAGAGGAGAGGCAGGAGAAATGGAAGTAGAACCAGCAGAGAAAGATAGGAGGGAAAAGAGGAGAGGCAGATGAAATGAAAGTAGAACCAGCAGAGAAAGGTAGGAGGGAAAAGAGGAGAGGCAGAAGAAATGAAAGCAGAACCAGCAGAGAAAGGCAGGAGGGAAAAGAGGAGAGGCAGAAGAAATGGAAGTAGAACCAGCAGAGAAAGATAAGAGTGAAATGGGGCCTCACACACAGCAAGGCAGGCAGTGCTGCTGCCGAGAGGTGGCTGACCTGCAGCTCAGGACCTGCTGGACTCCGAGCCTACTGCATGACTGCTTACTGCTTTAGCAAAGCCCAGGAGTCACCTCATTGATTAGAGTGCATGCAATATAACCAAATTGCTACATTTCACTAGGTACAAAATGCTATTTCTTCACACTCGAGAATCTGGAAAAAGCAAGATGTTCAGAGAAGGGCAGAGGCCGGATAATACCTGGAACTGGCATGGAGCACGAGTCTCTGGGGAAACCACTTCAGATAAAAGGCAGCATTTGACGTAGGTTCTAACAACGGGGAAAGAGAAGTAATGAAAGCCGTTCCCCAGATTTTGAATGGGGAGGTATTAATAATCTGCTCCAATATACCTCCATCTCAGATTTTCTTCGGCTGAAAAAAAATCCCACTAATATTTTCTCCAGTGGCTAACGGATGTCATGAGTGTGCTGCCATTATAATGCACGGAGCCATTAAATAAACTTCTTTGCCCGCAGGTAAATGTTCTCGTGAGCATACAGGAGGCCCAAGCCAACATTTGCCCAGGTGATAACTCACTGAGTGTTCCCTGTTTTTTCCAGGCTTAGTCTGAGGCACCTGGGGTCTGGTTTGCAGGACTGATGTCCATCCCTGCCGTGGCTGCACTGTCAGAGATGTACCCCAGCAACACCATGAAGGTTCTGCACTCTGGGAACTTGGGTTGAGGGTTTTTCACACTGGTCACCAGAGTTAATGGAAATCCATGTGTTTATGTTCTCTGCCTTTCAACTGCATCCTTGGAATGGGAATTAAAATACCATCACAGCTGATTATAAGTATTCATTTATGAGATTTTTGTGGCAGTAAGAGGGGTTGTGTAGAAGCCTCCACAGTAATAAATACTATCGAAATAAACTACGATGGAATTAATAATTTTGTATTCAAAATTAAACAAAGAGAGAATGAATGAAGAAGACAAATTACTTCGCAGCACCCTTTCAACAAACATCTTATTATTCTGGGCAGTGAATGAAACAGAGTCAGTGTGGGAGAGAAAACAAACACACGACCAGAGCCGAGCAAAGGGCACAGAAGAAAGGAGGGTGCGGAGGAGCCGCGCTAGGGCTGGGAATGGTGCCAAATGGGGAAGGCGGTGAGACAGCAAAGGGAGAGGCCTGGTGACAACTCCCTGCCTGCAGGAGAAAGCCCTGCCCTCTGACAGGACACAGGGTTGTTGGACACCGCTGTCACTTCCTAGGATGGGACACCATGAGCCACATCGACCTGGAGCACAAGTATTTGAAGTCATGTGTAAATTTCTGGCTGGCACTCATACCCACTGTCTGCACATAAAAGCACTTGCCATCCTCAGCCCTCTGGCCAGGAGCCCTGCGTGCTGCCCTGAGGAAAGGCAGGAGCTGAAATCCCTCCTGGGAGCCAGAAGAGTTTGTCAAGAGCTCTAGAGGTTGTCATGCACACACAGCAAAAGGGGCAGAAGGAACAAGCAGGCTTGGAGCACAGCATCCCACTTCTGACAGCCCCTCCCAAAAATCTTTTTTCTTCCAAAAAGTAATGCCAGAGAATAGCAATGTCCAATGCTCTTTGAAAGAAAGTACTGCCTGCTCAGAGCAAAAATCGATGGTTCAGGATAAAATACAAAGATTTGCTGAACACAGTTTTCTTACCAGGTAACTTCTCCATGAGGATCATGGCAAGCCAACATCCCCCAGACAACCCAAAGGCCACTGGGATGTGACAGCACCATCTAACACCCGAGTCCCTCAAACTAAGTTCTCCTCCAGCAGCTCTGGAGAACAGTCCCCTTCAGAGGTGAGCAAGTCCTTTTGATCTCAAAGTTCTGTGCCTGGAAAAACAATCCTCTCCTTTTCTTCACTGCCTCTTTCCCCAGAGAGCAGCTCCAAGCCCTTGAAACCAATTCATCCATCCACCATCTTTCAAATCCTCACTCTCAGCTGCAGGTATTGTCTTTCTTCTCCCTTAGCATCCACCCAGCTTGACTTGGTGTGCTTGCAGAGGAAAGTGTTAGGAAACAAAGCGGCTCAGTCACACCTCATACCCAGACCACGACGGTATCTCAGTGCTTCTGGATCACAGCTGATCCACGCTGTTAATTGTCATGCAAAGCATGCGGTGTGCTTAAACCTCTACGTACTTCTGCTCTGTAAACTTAGTGCTTGTTTAATATGACTTTAAAAAAGAAACTCACATTTAAAGTTTTCTTTATAATTTCATTTATAACTTGCAGTAATTTTTACCCCAAGAGTTTTGATTTAATGCAAATACAGGTCTCTCACCCAGCAGCCTGCACTTCTTTGGCTGACAGTTTAAAGACATTCACTCAACTACACTTCCCAGAGTGTATGTACAGGGAGGTGCTGTATTTCTTTTCTGCTTTTACTTCCTAAAAAATGAAGGCTGAGGCAGTTTGCCTCCACTGCCCTGAGCTGAACAAAGTGACAGGGCTTTATCCATACCACTCAATTGAGAGGAGGAGTTGTCAAGCTACATCAGTCATTAGGCAGTTCAGACAGAGGGTGGAATCTATCTCACCAAAGCTGAAACTCCTAGAGTTGACCTAGTAATGCTTGCTTTCTTTTGGAGTCCATACAAACAGATCCTTTGAGGGAACAGTCCAAGGCAGACAGATTTATCTTTTCCTCAAGCAGCCTGGGTTTCTCCACGTCCTCTCTGGGTGACCAGCTGGATGCAGACACGGCTCATTGCTCAGCTCAGTCTTCAGTGAGAAGGAGTATGTGAATCAACACCTCCTTTTCACATTCTCACAGCAGTAGCTATCAGAAAAGCCAATTCTGTCAAGTGGTGTGTTTGTTCTCTTCGTATAATCGAGATATTTGTAGGCAGGAACAGGTTCCAGTCTAATTAAATTTGATCAGACTTGAGCTTTCTCCCAGACAGTTGCACTTCATAGCTGTCTCGGAGCATCGCGGTGATATTTACTGGGAAACACGAGTGTTCCATTTCCATAAAAGCAGGCAGTTCACAATTAGCCGCAGATAACTCAAAACGACTGCTTACAGCAGAAATGTAATTTTCTGAAAGGGGTTATTGGTTCTGACCATGATGCGCCGCACTCATGATCTGTCACACCTCATTACTTCCGACCAAGGAAGTCAGGCCACTGTAACTGGCTCTAACTTGGTACCTTAGAGACTCCTCAGTGCTGAGGCCTTTCAAGACGCTGCCTTCCAGGCTGAAGTCTTCGGGGGGGAAAAAAAAAAAAAGCAATTATCAAACTCATTTTTTCAAGTCCTGTGGCGTATTTACAGGTTAAATGGAATGAAATTTTTTAATAGTCCTTTAAGCACAGCTTCACTTTTGAGGGCGATTCAACAGAAATGGAATCAATTGACTGAAAAGTTTATTGCCTGTAAGCATTCAAATACCACTTCGGGGGTTTAAAAAAAAAATCTGGATATTACAGCAGCTTTGCATGTTCAACCAAGATTCAGAAGCTGTCTAATTCTAATTCCAGTAGTAATTTGTATCTCATTTAGTTAGGCCACTGCAAATTAAATACAGGGAGAGCACATTCCTGATTTGCATTGGTGGAGCTTGGCCATATTTGAACATGAGGAAACTTTGCTCTTTTCATCTTCTATCTGCCTATCTAACCCCACCTAATGCAGTCTGGGAACTCAAATTACAATACCACAATCTTCACTAGGTCTCCACTGACGCAATTTGTTACAATTCGATCATTAGGAATGTTACAATGAGTACAAGGAGCACTGATTCCCAGCATAGAGGTCCTTTGGTTGTGCAGGGTCAGGGTAAAAAGCACCACAAAGTTATTTCTACACATAAAACAAAAGGTTTTATACTCTCTTTGTGATTTAAAAGGGAAAAAAACTCTGAAATACTGGCATCAAGTATGGCTACTTCTAAAATTGGGACTGTATTTCAAGCATTTATTAACCAAATTAAGCATATGCAATTTAAATTATGCTTTCCTTGTCATATTAACATATTAATGAATATACAACAGTGAGTTGAACTAAAAATATATTGAAGATTTGCATGTCTGATTATCTCTGTGGTGTTTTGCAACTGATAATTTGAAAGGAGGACAGAAAAAAAGCCCCTTGTATCAAGGTCTATGCAAAATTACAGCTGCAAGAGGTTTCTTAATCAAAGGATTGTCTTGTATCTTTTGAAAGTTAGAATCTCTTTCTAAATGAAGAGGATTTGCTCCTGGAATTATGTTCAAAGTAGTCATTTCCTCAAGTGGTATATAGGACAATGATGTCTTAACCAAAAGCACTTGCCACTGATCTCCTCCCAACCATCTCCTTTCAGAGGAAAGCGGGGAAACTCCTGCTTCACCACACCGCCTCAGTAAGTATTTTCAAAACAAGCAAAAAAGGAAAAAAAAAATGGAACAGATGTATGCAAGGAAACAGAGAAAGCTATTTTGAGGACAAAACTGTCAACAGCAACCAACTTCTTGTAACCACTGAATGAAAAAAGACCCCGAACAATAAATGAGTTTATTTGTTAAAGCTGTGAGTAAGTCAGGACCCTGTTGCTGTTCCCAGACTTAGAGGATCACTTCAGGCAACTCAGCCAAGCTGTGGCTCAGCTCACCGTATTTCCCACTCACACTAGACAAAATAACCAGACAAGGAATAGGACCAGTGTTTCAATCATGTTTCTCATCAATGCTGTCACAAATCCATGTAGCTGAGAAACTTTCTAGAAACAAAGAATAACAACGCTGTTAAAGTACCAAGATTCCCCGGTTCTTGCAATCTGTGCGGGCTCCCACCTCCAGATACCCTTTTAGATCATTTCCATATCAGATACCTTTTCCACCCTTCTCCAGATGAACTCTACAATACAAAACTCATCCAACAGCCGTGTCGCTCATTTTCTATTCCTCCTCCATTCTTGTAAGAAAACCTGGCACTTGAGAGAAGTTATCCTCAGCATTCAAGGAGAGCTGCTTCATTTCTGTTCAAGAGATCCCTAGCCAGGATTTAAAATGGTGGCTCTTTGAACACGTCTGCGTAAATGAGCATTTTTTTCAAGCCAAGGCAGAGTTCTCAATTTCTTTTGCTCGATTTTGCCCTCAACCCGTCCCTCCAACAAATTGATCTACACTAAAAATAATGTGGGTGAAAAAAAAAAGGGTGGGGAGGGAACAAAAAAACCTTCATTTGGACTCACTCAGCCACTTTCAGCTCCATGAACACGTCACTGCTGGGGCAGCACGAGGCTGAGGACAAGCAGCAAAGGTCAGGAACTTTCCAAGTCCACCTCGCAGCAAGGAAAAGACCTGACACCAAAACTACCCTCTGAGACCCACGTGTGATTTTCTGTGGCAGTTCTATTTACCACCTTTCTTTCGCTCCATGTTTTGACAAGATGAAGCCAACATACTATGAAGGAGGAAAATCCATTTAATATAGAGGTAAGTGAACCTGCCAAAAA
>VYZQ01012403.1:7435-26716 GCA_013400655.1 Mystacornis crossleyi | reverse complement strand
AAATGTGTATTCTTCCTCCATGTTCACATCCCCTGGCTCTCTCTGCAGAGGGTGAAAGAAATATAAATGTACTTGCTGATTGATGTTACTGTAAAAATCCATACTGGGGGAAAAAAACAGTCTCGAAACAGGAGTCACTAACTACATAATCCCCTTATGAAACACAACAGCAATTCTGAGTTAAGGATGCATTTTTTAATGAATGTAGGTATTTCTCCCATTTGCTCACTAATGTACTCAATGTACTCATTATAATGTGCTCCCTGTAACCTTTTTATTCAAAACAACATTTTTCCATTTGCTACTAATAGAATCTGATCATTTCCAATCTCGAGATCCTGAGCTTAGAAAACTCCACTTCTTGGAGGTTAGGAAAAAACCTAAAGCCACGCACCATTATTGTATTGGTCACTGCAGAGATCCACGAGGGGAAGGCTCAGGGAGGATCAGCTTCCACTGACTGCAAAGGAAAGTGAACTTAACAGAGTGACTCCAACAACACCTACTGTCTCTGTAGGATCCCACTTGACAGGTATGTTCATGCTGGTCTTGGCTTAGCCACACAGCTGGAATTAAATCATTCCTATGCACAGGTGTATTCCAGGTGTGCGCACGTATGGATGGACTGAGGTATCCCTAATTCAGGTACTCTCCCTATTAAAATATTATGAAATACAAGGGAACTTGCTAAATGTTAACTATTAACATCAAAATGCCCAAATTAGCTCATGGCATGATTTGCAGCAGCTACTGCTAAGAAATGAGGTTTAAAAATTTACTAAAAAATGGCAGCGAGAAAAGATACCAAATTGAAACACATTTCCTGTTAGAAAAGGATGGTAAAAGTGAGAATGGGAAGCTGTGCCTTTAGCTGTACATTCCTATGGAGTATAAAGATTAAAAAAGGAAGGCAGTGTTCAGCACTGATAGAGTTATATATATAGATATCTTTCAGGCAGATAAGGCCAGATTGCATAATGTGACAGGTAATAAGGATGTACTTCTAACATAAGAATGGGTGTTATGCAAAATAAAAAGCAGTCTTTCCCCTCATTTGTTCTAAAGTGTAAGGAATGCTTGCTCATTGTAATTTGTGAACTTTACTCTTTTTCAGCTCCTACCTTGCATATTTTAACTAATTTTAGTGTTGGATTAAAAAAAAAAAAGACTAATCGACTTTGCAGTGCATGGAATACAAACAGAATTATAAGATAACGTTCGATTTCTACATCCTCTGATTTTTCAAGCTGAATACAAAGAGAGCTGACAGTAGATATATGCAGATATGAAAAAAAAAAAAGGCAAAAATTGCATTCACCACCCAGAATGTTTCTTTCTATCCAAAGATGGACCACAATTTCAAGTCCACTAAAGGCCCAGTGGTGACAAATCAACTGGCTTGATTTGGATGCAGTGAATTCAGCAATTGGTAATATGCCTCAGGGCATATATAGCTACATCAGGTTAATGTATTTTGTGAAAAGAAGCTTACCTGCCCATTTTTTCCCAGTTCCATTTCAACTATTGCAACAGGAGTGTTTATCTGATCAATGTGCCTCAACTGTGACTTCAGGTCCACTCGCCAGTTCATGTTTTTCAAGACATTATCCCAGCGGCTCTGATTGATCAGGCTCTCGTGGATATGAGTCCGGTGGTTCTTCCAAAATTTTGCAATGACTGCAGCCTGATCTGATGTGATGCCACCTTGTTTTTTGGTTTGGGCAGTGAGGAAAGCTTCCAGCTGATTCAGATCCATGTCCGCTGAAGCAATTGACTGTAGGAAAATAAAGAGAGTGAAAGGTCAAAGCTGGCTCCAAACCACTCCTTAACCAAGGACAAAGAAGCCTCATCTTTAGGGTTTGACAAATACTGGATCTTAAAGGGGTTGTACAAACAAATCTAGGTTATGCAAATAACCTGACACCTTTCATTAAAATTCATTAACTGATTAAAACTCAGTTTGCAAGTGTCTACTACTTATCCCAGATTCCTGCCCCACAGCAGCTGGAGGGGAGTGGATCGGTACCAGCAACGAACTGGGAGCACCTCTGGGAATTCAGCTCTGGTATGGGACAGCAAGGAGGCTTCTCCCTGTCCCCTGGCCCTGTCCCCACTGTGCCACAGGCGTTCCCGACTGGACACTGACACAAACACTGTGTCAGGTCTGGCGCTGCACTGCTGTTCTGATGGGCCAGGAGACAGGAATGCTGGGACAAACAAGGAGTGCTCCTGGGCTGAAACGAGTGAAGGGACAGCCCAGCTCATTGCAACATCCACAGTTTCATCTGCCACCTCCACACCACACGCAAGGAAGCAAAACTGGTAAATGCTGCACCAGTAAAGCAGGGCCTGCAGCGCTGGCCACAGCTGAGCAGCAGCAAGAGCACGACTCTCTCAAGGGAGAGTCAAAATGCAAAATGCAACTCCATTTTTTTCATCTGTATTATTCTATCCATAAGGCCTAAAAAGCCTTTAAAATGCAACTGCAGCTTCTTTTAGAGCATTGGTGGACTTTGACAGACTAAATACTTTATTTGTGTTTTGCAGGAGAGTGGAACAAATCATTTACTCCTACCCCTGTGCAGCAACAGAAATTATTATTCCTAAAAACCCCTTTTTATATAGATACCCAGTTTTCCCATCTATTTCTTCAAAAGTGATAAACTCACAGCCTTACATTTCCATTGCCTAAGTGGCAATAGCTGCTACTATATATGGCCATGAAGGGAGGATGGGAGGTGGAGAGAGGAAACTGTGGTCGTTTCCCCATCGTCATTTCAAGCAGATGCTTTTGCTTCATTTTCACACAAAATGGATGCAGCTTCTCCAAAATGAACACAACACCTCCAAGCACACGCTGACACGGAGCGCAGCAAGGTGAAGTGCAGCAAATCCCTGGGCTTTGCCTCGATCTAATCTTCCTTGACATGGTACTGCTGCAGCTGCTCTCCATGCACTCAGGGAAAGCACAGCCTCATTCCTTCAGCCAGGGGAATGGCATCGGGTGGCTCTGGGCTGGACACAAACACTGGGCACTGCACACTGCTTGTTTGCAAAACCGGGCAGTGCTTATCTAAAAACTGAAGTGTCTGTGGAGTTTTTTTACAAGGCATCAGCTGCCTTGCCTTGCTTTCACAATAGATCAGCTGCCATCTGTTATGTGACTGAGAAAAGAAATGGCAATCAACACTACGAGTAAAGCCTCGGCTGTATTAAGGTTCCAGCTTAATAGGAGCATCTGTGATTTTATCATAAAACCTGAGCTGCCTGGTACACCCTTCTGGCTTTTCTATAGGGCATTTGACATATTGGTACACATTGCTTGCTTTATATTGAAAATATTTAACTTAAAAGGTAATTACCCTGTACTAACTCACCGTGCTGAAAGTGAAAAGAGCACTTCTTTTCATTTTCAGAGGAAAAGCTATTCAGACTTACAGCCCTTTCCTACAGTCACGCCTTACACTATCAGGACTGTCCACTAACAGCAGTGTGGAGTATTTTCTGGTTTAATATCCTTCACATCACTACATCTGTGTTTGTGTGACACCAGCTACTGCTCGTGTACATCTCCTGTGTTGGTTTATGTGGCTGGGGGGAGAGGAGTGGAGGTGAATCAACAAGCACAGACCCCGGCACCTTATGCAGGCCCTGTCAAGATCAGATTCAGAGGCAGACTTTCTGCTCAGTTCAGCTGTGCAGAAAATTGCCTTCTGTTTTATTCCTGTGCAGAAACCAAGAACACAAACTGTGTCCTCTGCACTGAGCGAAGCAAAGGTGTCACGGCAAAACAGCTCGTCTGCGTTAAATGTGAACCTAATGCAGACTCATGGTGATACCAGGAACCCCCTTCCTAGGCTTGATTTCATAACCTTCAAATATTTCACATCTGTAATCCTCCGGATTTTTTTTCAACCTCACTCTCTTCACAACAACCCTTTTTGCAAGATGCAGCAAGATTTCTGTGCCCTTCTGAGCTGATAAAAAATCACAAAGTTCCTTATTGTGCTTGACACGTGATAGAAATGTGACTCTGAAGTGTATCCAGATGAGGAAGCTCATGACCAAACTTGAAGTTTTAAGGATCAGGAACACATAACAATATTCCTAGGGCATATACAGGACAGTTCAACCTGGCTGCTTGGTAAAAAACATCAGGAGATTGACAATTAGTTAAGGTCTGGTGTGAGTTACTTTACAAACTCTACACCTTTATGTATTATAAGCACCCTGATAATAGTTTGCTACCCAAAGAGTGTCACATAAAACCACAGGAAGGAAAATCATGTATGATAATTATCAATCATTTATACCTCCCTCACACACACGCATGTGCACATATACACACACTGAGGATGGTTTTGTACTCTTAAACTTACTGTACACAGCCAAGAATCCAAAAGGTAACAAGCATACTGTATTTTGGTGGAGTAATTACCAGATAATGCTTACCTTAAATAATATAGCCTTGTAATCCATCATTCAGACTAGAATCTCTCTCTTCTTGGAAATATGACTACTACTTAAAAATTTCTTTAAAAAAATTTAACTGGAAGTGGGTACAAATAATTGATGAGTTATATTTTGGTACAGCCGCATGAAGATAACAATTAATGGAGACATTTTCTTTGAAATTCCTCAACAAATCCCACTGGCCATACTGGTTTACAAGTCACGTAAGAACAGTAACTTATTTTAGTATTCTTTTTCATCTTAACTTGGAAACATTTCACCGTGGACAAAAAATGAAAGAACATTTAACGTCTTTGTTAATCTTCTGTGCCTCTTGTTGCATGAACATTTACACAATTCATTCTTTAAACAAATGTAGTTCTATTCCATTGCTTATATGAAGGGCCTCAGTTCAGACTTTTTTTAAGCTTGGGGAAATGTTTTAATTTAACTTGGCAAAAAATTATATTCCCAGTCATACTCTGCATAGAACTACAAACTGTTCTTCCTGTTACTTTTAACAATGCTCATTTATTACGCAGAATATCAAATTATAGTGGATACATCTTATTGATATTTCTAAGGATTGATTTAAAGTTAGAACATGAGTGGCTCTTCTGTGCTTATAACTAGAGACAGATAAAATACATCTGATTATAAGTCTCCCTCTCATGCTATTAAACCCTAGGAGTTTCAGATGAGCATTTATCACCACCAGGACAATGGCCAGCTGTAGTTCAGCCCCCACTGCCATGGTGAATATTGTTTCAATGCTGGAATAAACAACACATGCACAGTTTAGCATCCTAACTGGAAAATTCTCAGAACTTCAAGGTACGGAAACCTGTTCTATCCATCTGCTCCTACAGCTGAATCACTGGCAGCATTGGTTCTAGAGGGATACCTCTTATTACTGCCAATTACTTAGTCCAGACAGGCCTTAAAGTGCAGGATAATCGCCATACCTTGAGTCACTGTATTGTTAGTGACACATCATTAGGTTATAGAGACTTTATATTCTCAGCTAATTTCAGTTTTTGTTGGTAATCACAAAAAAAAAGGTTAGTAATTTACCATTTCAACATAAAAATCTTCAGCTAACAAAAAGCAGAAGAGTTCTCTAAGAATGTATAGAATCACAGCTGTTCTATGCCAGTGCAAAATGTAAATTAACTTTACTATGACTGTTCACTTAAATGTCTAGGTAAAAAAAGCCTATTTCAAAACTAGAGTCTGTAAGACAACACCATTAGATATTAAAAATTTCCTCACATTACGTATTTTGTGATTTGATAAAACATACTTTTCCCTCCTAGAAAGCACAGCTTATGGACAGCATGTCACATTTCAAGCACACAAATCCTGCCCTCAGTGACTGGCAACACTTCCCTTTCCAGAGGCTGCGGAGATGCTTTGAACAGCAAGGAACAGTTTTGGTCATACTGAATTCTTGTGTTCTCCTTCAACACATACCCACTATGTCTTCAAATAAAATTCAGCCAATAAAAATATGACTTCAAATACCATTTCCTTAATGAAACAATATTTGATAATCTGGGGAGTTTTGTATTAGCTTAATTAGATCCATCAGACATGTGCCCTGGTACACAGAACAGGAAAACAGACTTAAATTCATTATCTCTTCTGAGAAATAAAGCCTGACAAGCATGCAGTACTAGTGAGAAACAACAATTGGTAAAACCCACTGGGGAAAAAAGAACACATTTCATTCTCAGAAATAAAACATTACTTGTCAACCACCACAGAAGAGCTCAAAGAGCTGGACATGCCAGCATGTGGAGGCATTTCCTCCAGCTGACCCTCAGAACTGCAGGCTGCTGCCAGCCTGTAGCAGAAAGAAATCACAAGCCCACAGAAACTATCAATTCAGTGCCATGGACCGTGCTACTAAACTTGCCTCCTCAGGCTTTTGGGAGATGGGGTAGGAGGCTATTCCTGCACCATAGTCCTTGTCATTCCGGTGCTTTTAGAAATATAACTTTCAAAACCATTTCTCAGACCCCAGGAATGCATGCAGGGAGACGTGGAAGCAGCTGCAGACAGCAGGAACACGCCAAGGAACCCTGCGCAGCCAAACATCTTCACCACAGAAAGCCCATTCTGGGTAACACCAGCATGTATTTCTTTCATTTATCGGCCTCAGAAGAAAACATTTACTGGATTTGGGGGCAAACAGGGAGTGCCTGCAGGGGAAGAGAAGCATCTCAGAGCAGCACACGAGTGCTGGTGACACTGTGCTATTCGTCAGGGTCAGCCTCAGCACGCTCCTCTGCAAAGAGCAGCTCCTGACAGGAGGAATCCAACTTCCTCCCAACCCTGTGGTTTCTGGGTCTTCCTGTGCAAGTGTGTCCTAGCCAGACTCTCCCAAGGGCTGCTGAGATATCCAGCCCTGCAATAAATGAGCTGTTCCCACAGATGTTCCCTGGATCTAAGTCCAGAAGACTTTCCCACGTTTCTGGAGACGGTGGCGGTTTTCAGCTAGCTGGTAGATTGTGCCTCACAAACACTGTTTATTACGGTCCAAGAGCTCTCCTGAGAATCAGAATTAAGATAAAATTAGATACAACAGCCTGCAGCCTGTCTGCACTTGGAAATGGTGATCCATCTTTGGAGAAAAAGTCCCCCAAAACTAAAGGCTTCTACACTCCTCACAAATCTCTAAGTCAGAAATCACAAGTGACTTTAATAGATTTAGTACTTCTACAACAAAGTAGAGAGATTTTAACTCATCTTTAAGTCTTCATCTGATCCTTGGGAGATCACACAAATTCTTTTATTCATATTCCATAATACCATGCCCCAATATTACTTTCATTTGCCTCTTATGGAGCTGTAGTACACAGTTAAAAGTGAAATAAAAGTTTGCCAAGAGAAAAGAGCTACCTGTGAACCATTAAGGGGTTAATAATACACAAGTTGTTTCAACCCTGTAACTTACTTTTTTTCTAGTATTGTAACAGGTCTCCTGCAACAACCGTTTTTTTTTATTCCAACCTTCTGATTCCTTGCCAAGGAGGCACTCACCAGGTCAACAGACATCCAGTAGACTTGTAAATATTTTAAAATTTGACTTCTGATTTTCATCAAGCTTTCCTTTTGGATGGGAAGACTCGCAACACACACCAACACAGAAATTGCTACTGCAGATGGGAAAAATGTGCGTGTGGACGATGAAGTTTCAGGCAAAATTACATCCTTCCTGTGTTCCTGATCTTATTAAGCTTGATTTCACACAGGCTTGTCAACTGGGCACGTGGAAGGAAAAAACTCTTTTCAACTTCCATGCTTCTTGACTGACTCCTCCATTTTCTCCCCCAGGAGAAACTCCCAGGCTCCCACCAAGCAGAAATCCCCTAAACCCCAACTTCTTTTCTTTTTTTTTTTTTTTTTTTGCATACAAGCTCACCAAACTATGCTCTGTTAACTTCACTTTTTTTCGCTTGAAAGTTCAATCACAGGGGAGTAAATACTCAGCTATTTTTGACCTAGCTTACAATTGAACACAAAAGAGATCTTAGCGTTAGTTTTTAAAAGCATGTGAAGCCACCACAACATTTTTTCTCCAGCCTGCCCCTGCCATGAGTCTGTGCAGCTGCTGTGCAGAAATGATTACGGGACGACCCTAAAATACCACTTCCTAAATTTATTTGCAGAAGGTGTCATTTTTCTGGGGTGTGAAGATGCATTTGGCGACACAGGAGGATGAAAGGCTGACGAAAACAGGCAGCCACCGGAGGGGCCACAACCTGAGCCCTGTTCCTGCGGCCACATCGCGCTGCCTGGAGACCTCCTGGGCTGAGCTCTAACGAGTGGCTCCCCCACCCCAAAATAAACATCTTTAGCTGAAGGAAAACTGACAATCATTGGGATTTCTCAGTCTGGACCTACTCTGTCTAGGCTTTACAGCACTTAAAAAACAAGAGTAAACAATAATAACAAAACCAGAACAAGGCCACCCACGGATAACATTAGTCATAGGTAGATATCCAAACGATGCCTGCAGACTTTATGAGTAGATACAGATCTATGAGTAGATACTAAAAGCTTGGATTTTGAGCAATAAACATTAAAAAAAAGGCACCAGCCCTTCCTTCCTTCCTAAGTTTTCAAACCACTTGTATTACTTAAAATAGAAAGAGGAAGAGTTATACAAGAAAAAAGGCAATGGAAAGTGCTTCTCAGAGAGCACAGATAGGTTGGACAGGCTGGAGGGAGATAAAACATGGAACAAAAAAAAAAAAGGAAATGTACTATTAATAGCAGATATACTTGCAACTGCAAGGGTGGAATAGGAGGATTAAAAATATAACCATATTGAAATTAAAAATACAAATGTAAATTGTCCCACCTGACCTGTACTCTACTGAATTACAGCAAAGGAAAAAAAAAAATCCCAAACTTTGCCATCAGTTTTCTCCCCACTCAAGTCCAATTCTTTGCTGTGGTTTTGAAAGCATTTTGCCACTCGGGGTGGAAGCAAAGAAACATCACATTTCCAGTAGCTCTTAAACGTGCAGTCGTATTACAGACAAGTTTGAGAGGTTCAACCTCTTTCAAAATTATTGTGCACAACATGTGCCCCCTGAACGCTGCTTCAGAAGAAGGGAGCTGTTTTCTTGGAGAACATACAGATCTTTAGAGGTTACATTAAGCAGTCTAAAATGGTTTCTTCTTCAGTCCTCCTGAAGGAGCTGGATTCAGAAGCAAGAACCCTCAACAGATGAAAGCCGTTTAACGCACTATTGTTAAAGACAGAGAGGAAAATAAAAGGCAGAAAGAAATCCAGATAGGACAGAAAATAGCAGATGGTAAATAAAAAAAATTTTCAAGGGAGGGAGTAAAAGCAGGAAAAGAGAGACAGACACAGTGACAGTCCTGGAACTGGTGACATGACCTGTCGTTCCCTTAGGAGACCACGTGCTCAGCCTTTTCTTCTCCTCCCCTGTTCTCTTACAATAAAAGAGATCTGTGTTTATCAGGTTTCTACAATCATTCTGGGAAAACTACTTGCTGCTGCAGAGTACTGCTTCATGTTTCATCTCATTTCACTTAGGAGAGTTAAAAATAGAAGTTGGAGTAGTTCACATTTTGAAGACACGGCAAGAAAAAGTTGTAGCCCTACCCTGAGTGCAGTAATGGTGCAGACAATTAGCAGAGCTTTCTGGAGCTTTGCAGGCAGTGATCCTGTCAGTGAAATCAGCACAAACTTGCTTTATTATGAACCAATCACACAAGCAGGATTAGTATCACGAATTAAATTTCCACTTTTACTCAGGGTACCTTGACTGCCTGCATCTTAAAAGTTAATGGCTAACTCAGCTAATTTGTCCCTTGGCTTGCGTTTGGACATAAAGCAGAGATGCTCTAGCAGTGAAAAACACGAACTACATGAGCCTCATCCCTCCACTGTTGCCATATACTCCCTTTTAGAGCCAAATTCTGACTCCAGGCTCTGCTTTCCTTCTCCCCCAGCACTACCGTGTATTGCCTGTTATGACCACTCCGAGCAGCAGCTGGAGTCCCATTTCCTACCTGGAAGGAGAAGGATTTCTGCACTCCCAGCCCAGGCTGGGAACACATCCCTGCCTTAGCCCCTAACCCTGCAGACGTGTTTCAGAGCAGCAAACGCACCAGCCAGGAAAGGAGACAAGCTTGCAGACCAGACTGCTTCACAGGAAGCAAGCAACAGTGCTCCGCCGTCTGGGCCTTCATCACCTATTTTGACAACTCATGTTACACGCTGACAGAGCTGACAGGTGAGAGGGAAGCTTCCATTCTCAGGATCCGAGCCACCAGGGCTTCCTTTCAGCACCGGGAGAATGGTTTTCCCTCCCGTCAGCTCAGTGAAACATAACACACGTTCCCCAAGCCAGCATCATCCGCGGTGGCTGTGAACAGCTGAGCCTTTACGAAGAGAAAGGAGCAGCAGGTCAAACTCTTCAGCACAGGAGTCACAACTGCAAAGCTCCCTCTAAATCCCTGTCGCTGGAAAACATCACCTGATCAGGACCAAAGGCCAAAGCAGGGAGCTCAGAAGAAACCATCTCTCATTCTCCCATAAAGACTTAGTTGCCATTTCCTGTCATCAAAACTTATCCTTGCACTAAATGTAATTAAGATTTGGGGGGCAAGAAAAAGCTAAACACGTGATCAAACAGCTAAGACATCAACCAAAGCCTTCTCCAACAGAACTCCATTAAATATTAATGACCACTTTGATTATCCCAGAGAGGGTGGCTCTCTATTTCTGTGAGGCTGGGCTGCTGAAGTCATCTAGCAGTGGAGCTGGCCAAGCCCTCGGGTTTTCCCAAGCCTGCAGGAGCTCCTCTCCAGCCCCGTGCCCCCACAGCCCACGTGCTCTGCCCACACACACCACTGTGGCTGACAGCGCTTGCAGGGACGCCACAGCTGGAAACTGCTTGGTGCTGAACATCTGCTTTTAGACGTCACATTTTTAGGTCTCAACTGCTAGAAATTTCAGCCTTCAATTGCTCCAAGACGCTGCAAACCCATGGCATCAAAAAGGATTCATTTCGTTCTCCCCATGGCTTTTCTTTGTCTTTTAGTCAAACTGGGGGCTACTCATATCCAAAAACTCCCTGCCATTTGTCCACATGAACTGGACAACTTCATTAGAGCTTTCTGTTCATTATGAGACTTTTTATAGATTTCCTGACATGCCATAAAATGAACAAACCCACTCTCCTTGCCAAGCAAATGTAAATCGTCAATGTACCGTTTTTTCTTTGACAGAAAAAGGGAGTTACAAATATTTTTCTCATTTCAAAAAGAAGTAAAAATTGAGCTAAATGAAAAAATAAAAAAGGAATCAAAAACGAATCCAAACGCATAAAATATTTCTGCCATGTGCGACTGTGTAAAACTAAAAGGTACCTATACAAACAGCTTGTCAGAAGAGAATAAAAACTACTCTTGAACCAGAAATGGCAAAAAGAGTCTGAGAGAACAGCACATCTGATGTGACAGTCTGAGGAGAGACAACAAAGCCATGTGTAAATGTCAGACAAGGAGGAAAAATGTCTGTTGATTACTTGCCTTTCACACAGATACCACTTCGGTGTCTGCATGTATCTTCAAAACATATTTCATAATCCTGGCACCACAGTTCAGAGAGACTGCAAAGAAAGGAAAGGAAAAACTACCCACAAAGCTGGGGTAGAAATCTTTTGGCAGAGATCCCAAAGCATCTCAACCAGAAAAAAACATCTAACCATATTTGGAAATAACCCCATAGAATTCACTCAAACTGTATTTGTATTGCCACTTTTTATTGTTAGGGAGGAGAGAGAGATGTGAAAAAACATGCTTTTGGAAACATATTAACATGTGCAAAATGACATAATTACAAAAGTATTTTTTAAATAGTTAGAAAAACACTTCAGGATAAGAACTGTTCGGACAAGTTGGCTATTACTTCACATTTTCTCTGAATAGTATATTTCATGTCTTGTTTTCATGATTTGGTGTAGTCTAGTTTTCTTACATGAAATCACATATAAACCAGCACTGTAAAGAGGTAAATGTAGAATAGGCCAAAGAATTAGAGGGATTAAAAAAATGTATTCCAAAATCACTGTCACCTTTAGAAAGGAAACTCGCAGTCCTCAAGCACAGCAGATAAACAGATACTGAACTCCACAGGGAACTGAGAATGAGGAGGGAGTCCCAGGCTTGCTATACAATTCTAAAACTACCAACTTTATAAAAGATAGAATACTCTGAATTAGATCGCGGGCTATCAACCAGAACCAGGTGTTCACGCACTTTAAACAAAGTAAAAGGCAAATCCCACTTACTTAGTTCAAACATTCCAATTTTTCAATCATTGGGTGGCTAAAATAAGTAGAGGAAGATTTGGTTTCCTCGTGTATGACTAGTAAACACAATGGTACACAATTATGGAAAACTACTCTGCTTAAGCTTCAGGTATTCAGAACACAAAACAAAAATGCCTTCCCTTCAAAACAAACAAACAACGCCCCCAACTGCCAAAACAAAAGAAATAAAAACAACCAAACAAACCAAACCAACCAACCAAAGCCCACAAACCAACCAAGCCAGTTTGGTTTTCCCAGTGATGAACCCTTAATTGAACCCTTAATCTTTCACAATGGAGGCCATCAGTGTTCCACTCAGTTCTCACTTACTCCATAAATTAAACCCTTTAAAAAAAAATCCATCGTGTAAAAGCATACATTTGTGATGATAATTATAAAATTGGATAATTATAATATTATTAAAAATCAGGTATTTCAGGCCCTGCATTTAAACAAAATCACTCAATTCACGTTGTTATAAAATAAATCCCTCCAGGGATGACCTCGGAGCCCTCTGAGGAAGCTGCAGCTCCCCCTGCCTGCCCAGGGAGGCTCCTGGGGAGACACCCGGGAGCCACTCAGCAGCTCAAGCTATCAGATGTTCTTACCTGACAGCTTCTGTCCCACTGGGCTTAAGGACTAAAACATCAAGGAAAAAAGACTTCATGTATCAATTGCAGTGCCTGGTATTCTGGGCCACTAAGGCGTTTCATAAACTATTGAAAAAACAAATGTCATCCAAATGTTGAAGAATTCAGGCTCCATCATATTTGGTCACCAGACTGGAAGAAATCCAGTACAAGCTTCAAAATGGAGTAATTCTAACCACACAAGTAGATTCCGGCCATATCATATAAAATTTTTGGTCTTGTCTGCACTTTTTTTCTTTTTAATAAGTTGTTGGATATACTGCATCCAGTTGCTACACACTAGTACAGTCAAAAACCTGAATTACATCATGCCAAGACTGTAGCTAAGTGTTACAAGGAATGAAAAATTTCAGATGTTCAGCTTGCTAAAAAGGTTGAGTTGTAAGTGTCATCCAAATTTCCTTTTCATACACTAACTGCGAATTTCACTGGTTCAAGTGTGTACCACAGCTCCTGCATCTTTGATAGGGTGTTATTCAACGTGTCAACCACTCTTTCTGTTGAGACAGAGAGACAGAAAAAGAAAGAAAAAGAAAGGAAGGAGGGAAGAAGAAAGAAAGAAAGGAAGGAAGGAGAAAGAGAGAAAGAAAGAGAGAAAGAGAGAAAGAGAGAAAGAGAGAAAGAGAGAAAGAGAGAAAGAAAGAAAGAAAGAAAGAAAAAGAAAGAAAGAAAGAAAGAAAGAAAGAAAGAAAGAAAGAAAGAAAGAAAGAAAGAAAGAAAGAAAGAAAGAAAGAAAGAGAAAGAGAAAAAGAAAGAAAGAAGTGTATTATCTGCTCAGCTGTGTGGCAGCCTCACGAGTAAGGCTGAAATTAATATTTTTACTTCACTGACAACATCACTTGGCTCCTGGACCAAGCAAGAACTAATCTTCCTTCACACCAGTTGTAAGAGACACCATTTTTAGAGCATCATATAATAAAGAACATAATTTCTGCATGAAGCCTTTCCTTTCCTTTTAGTCATTCTTTATGTATCAAATTGAAGATGAAACAACTCAAGTTCTCCCCTTTTCAGAGTTCACATTTAAAAGAGGAAAGACAACTCAGAGTAGTCCAGAAAATCACCAGTGTTGAGATGATGGCACTGAACTTCCTCACCCTCCTCAGCATTTCCCACACACTTTGGGGAATAGGGAATGGAGTCTCAGTGTTACCGAAACAAAGGCGTGGAACTACACGTGAGGCCTAAGGGAGTCCTTCTGCCTTTTCAAATAAATTCCATACAGCGTGTGTTTGATGAATACCAATTAAATATAGGAGAAGCATTTAATTTGGAATAATGATCTTCAAAGGCAAGATCTGACCCCCTGTTCTTCAATCAGAGCAGACTCTTGTTCAGGTCAAGAGAAACACTGTGGGGATCAGGTTGGACTAATGAAATTCAGCATAATCAGTGCACTTCCCTTTGTGTGCACGAGTGTTTGTGTGCACACCCCCCCCTATATATACAGAATATGCTGATCATAGACACACATATGTATGTGCAACTTATGTAATGACATCTATAGGGTTTGGGGTTTTTCTTTTTTTGAGAAATGGTGTCATTATTGATGAAGGTGCTGCTTACTTGCAGAAGTCCTACAAATGCAACAAACGAAACCATACATTTGGGTGGGAAAGTGGAAATCGAAGGACACGAAGCACTGCCGCCACCAGGGAATCCCACTTTCTCAGCGGCACGCTGGTCTGGAAGTCCATTACCTGGCAATTAGCAGATTTAAAACACAGTAGGGCATGCTAAAATTGAGAGGTAGTGCAGAGACATTATACACGAGAAGAGCCAGAACCGACCTGCCTGCTCTAGACACACATAGGTAGCACCAACCTCCACAAGTGGGACAAAGCAACCAGATCTCTGCTGGCAGAGATATAATCAACTCTGTAATTAGGGGAGAGAGAGAGAGAGAATGAGATTTGCTTCTTGTTTGGGCACTACAGAGTCTACCACACCTATTATAGATCACTGACGCAGATCTGACGACTTTTTTTTAATTTGCCACTTTTCCATAGCTAAACTTCAAAAAAAAAAAAAAAAAGAAGAAAGAGCACCACAAAAGGTCAGGTAAACCATTAAACTTCAGGGAAGCCATTTGCACCGAGGCGGCACAGTTACAGCACAGCAGCACTGCACAATCCCAAATGAAATGAGCCTTTCTGTCTCACATGAAATACAGAAAATACCGCTCATTAAACAAACGACGTCAGAGTGGTGGGAGCCCTTCTGTTTCTGTCTGCCTTGAGGCTTTGCAGTTGTGGTTGAGGTTTGTAATTCACAGGCTCCTTGTTCACACCCTGTTGTTTAAAACAATGGTCCAGTTCAGGGAGATCTGCTCGTGGTGCAGAACGCCATCGCCTCCCAATGCCCCGGCCACCGGCGATAACAACACCTCCCACACCTCTCCTCGGGCATCACGATACCAGTGACAACAACACTGCAAATGGGAGAGGCTTCAACAACACAAATGCCAACTTTTGCAGCTTGAGAAATCACAAAAAAGTCATTTAAAAAAGAATCCCTAATGATGCAGGTACATTGCTCTTTCTAGCTGACATTCCTAAGCAACGAACCGCTGCTCCAGGCCGTGGAGCACTGATCTTATCACTGCTGGCAATGTTCTTCAACCCTGTCACGTTCTGCACCCAACCTTCCTCTCCACTTCATTGTTTTCAAGTATTTTCCCCCTCCACTTTCTTGATGTGACCTGCCAGCTGTGCCAGTCCTCTCCCGAAGCGAGCTCACGTACGCCAGCCTAAAAGCTAAAATAACTCAGAGGAAAAGCAGTAAGAAGGCTTTGGGATAGTGCCCACGCACATTGTCATCACCGCTACACAGTAGGTGCCAGTTCCAGTAAACATCACCTTTTCTACCTTCCTAAGACAACGCTGAAAATGGGGGGAAAAAAGAAAAAAAGAAGCGGTAATAACTGTTGGATCAGAGTTTCGGGGAGAAAATGTGTGCTGCAACACCAGACACCGGGGAGCTGGCAACTGAGCTGTGGTCAGATTAGTGAGCTATGTAACAGTGGTGTTTTGCTGAACTTAAAAAACAAAATTTTAAAAGGCTAGGATTTTTATTTAGTTGTTCCAGGTACACATCAATTCAGCTAATAATTTTTTCATGCATGTCCTATTATAACACTGCAGACATTCCTTCCCTCCCAAAATTCTGTGCAAAGTTATCGATACATTTTCACCTAGCCCAGTAACAAACAGAATTATTCACAGTAAGCCCAGTCATTCACGGAGTGAAAAGTATAACAAACACTACGTAAGACACATTTTTGGGTAGAAAGCAGCTCACAGGGACACAGCACTTGTTTCCTCTTCCCTGAATGGAGAAAAATGAGCTTGCTTACCAGGTTATGTTTTTAGTTAGCAGACACAGGCACAATTGCAAATCTAAGCGGCAGCAAGCAAGCAATCTCTCCTATCGGCTCTTCCGAAATTATTTTATCTCAGTCTTCAGACTGAAGTTGTTCTCCCTCTCAGCCTTCCAAAAGCTTGGACAACTGCAAGGTGCTCCAGAGTTCACGACCCAGCCCACATATTTGAGGAATCACATATTTGAGGAATCACAAGGTATCCGAGGAGAGGGAAGAACGGCAACTCTTCTCCCTTATTAGAAAATTCAAGAAGTCATTTATTTCCCACCAGTTAGCAGAAATTGTTGCAGAAACTGTCAGCAGAAATCCTGCTGAAGATGCAAAGGCCTTTACCCTCCACAGTCGAGTGAACCTTAAAACTGTTTTTGTGCTCTGACTTCTCCTGTAAGGGCAGATCCCTGTGATGAAGACCAAGGACCCTCTTCCTTCTCAAACAGGGCTAAAAACGCTTTGGAAACCCCTCTTGAGGTCACAACAGCAACTTCATAGGGCAAGGGCTGCAGTCCCTAGCAGGAGAGTGACAATCTTCAGGGACAACACACTTTACATGCTGGATATCAAGCTCTTGGTTCCCACATATTATTTATATAGTCTGATTAAAATTTTACTATTCACATACCAGGATATTTATTACAGATGGTAACTTCCTCAGTGTTTGTGAAAAAAACCCAAAACAAACCTAAACAACTTAAAAATCAAATATAATAAAATATTTCTACTCCTCATGCTGAAATTTTTATTATTATTCAGCCTATGTAAAGTTTGTTCCAAAGCAGGAGAGTGAAGGAGGACACTTTAAACCCGGCAGCAAAGGATCCCGTTCAATAAATGTAAGAGCTTACTGCCACCAAAAGGAAAACAGTGGGATTACTCCACACGGAAAGGAACTACGACCAGGGGACTAATACTGTAAATTAAACTTATGTAAGAGGTAGACATATTTAGTGTTTTAATCAGGATGAGATAACCTTTGAAAAAACCAAAAAAGCTGGGGGTGAGAATTTGCAAAAGCTGATCTCCCCCAGTTTCGCAGCCTTAAGGGACAGAGGCTGGTAAGGATGAAGGCAGAGAGCAAAAAACATTTAACAGAACAACACTGAAATCGTATGGTTCTCCAGGGCCAGCCTTCCTAGGGCTTTGTTCTGCCTCCCAGGACATTCCACACAAAAAATGAGATGTTTTAAAAAGTAAATTTGATAAAGAAACATGATTCCACTAGAAAATAAATTTGGCATTTCAGAAAGAGGTCAGCTGATTCCTGCATATTCAGCAGACCGATGGGCAGCAAAGGAAACAGCTGCAAGAAGTAGATCACAATGACATCTTCTACAAACATAAACCCAAGACTACTCTCTATATAATCCAGGGGGGGAAAATTTAAATTTTTTATTGCTACAGTAAATATGATAGACTTTAGTGGCACTTAGTCATCTCCATGCTTTTCACAGGTGCCATGCTATGCACAGGAGGAATGCAGAAAGGTACTGGCAAGTCCTTCACCTTATTTATGCTCAGCTCCAGCAAAAGCAAGAGGCTGATTTATGGTCCAGATCCATGTTTACTGCTCAGAAGACATGAACTCCTACAGCAATTAAGTCACAAGGGCAATGAATCTGCTTCTAGACTTTCTGCTGTTTTCCTGTTTGCTCCCCTTCCTCCACCACCCAGAGGAGGAAGGAAAAAACTAAAACCACAAAAGCGTAACAAAGACATCTTCTTCCCCCCAACTTTTGTCATTTTAATCATGCAGATTTTTCCACACTGAATT
This sequence comes from Mystacornis crossleyi, assembly GCA_013400655.1. NCBI lineage: Eukaryota > Metazoa > Chordata > Aves > Passeriformes > Timaliidae > Mystacornis > Mystacornis crossleyi. The sequence continues at coordinate 8,605 of VYZQ01012403.1, read as the reverse complement.
AAGTACCAAAACTGGAATAAATATGCTCAGAAATCCATATGGTAATTGACAAGGAAGGGAACAGGCAGATCTTGCAGTAAGTTTTCCTTCTTCAGGTGCCGAGGAGACACCAGCACCCAAGTGGTGTCCAAAGACCAAGATGTAAGCACAGAGCATCACTTTCCAAGCTGGCTGTTATCAGCAAATACAGTGTGACACAAAAACCCTCCAGGTTTCAAGTCCGGGAGTTACTAAAAGAGGAAGATAAGTTTAAGCCTCCCGACTTCCAAAACACAATCCAAATATCAACCTTTCCTCCCCAAAACTGGCAGGGAGGAAGGAAAGAGGGTCCTCAGAGACCAGAAGGCCAAGGGGTTCTTTCAGGATGCTCTAGGACAGAGATCGTACAAGTACCCACAGGACTTCGGTGTCACTTCCTTCAGGTTACCCACCAGAAATAAGCCCCCCAAAATCCATGCACACTCGACGTGAAGCTGCGCCTGCACAGAGCAGTTCCTGCATTGCTCAGGCCAAAACTCCAGCTGGAAAGCTGCACCACACAAACCTGAGTTACTGCACAGAAATTTCTCCCGTCAGGAGAGGTGAGGTGGCCATGAAGACCATGAGACACTCCCTGGTAACAGTGAGGTGCTGATTTATGTTGGAAGGTGTGCGTGAGCTCAAAGACCACAGCCGCTGCCAGTTTTGGCTCCTAAAGCAGCACGCAGAGAATGTGATGCCCTCTGCCCAGCATATCCTCATCCTCCTAAGCCCTGTGCCTGTTTTACAACAAGGGGTGGGTGAATGTCCACAAAACTTCAAGCCCCTGTGTCTTCTGGGGCCTGAATTTACACCATATTCAGAATGTGACACCTCAGTGGTGCTTGAATGAAAGTTGTACTCGAGAGGACGGAAACAAAAAAGCCCACAAATAAAACGAGAGCCCTACAAGAATCCGTCTTTATGATTCAGCTTCCATTACAGGCTTTTCAGGGTATCATATGAACCTGGTCATCAAATAAACAACAGAATCTTCCTAAAAGCAGAAAGTGAGTGAGATCATCCTCATCAAATTCCAAATCTCTCAATTATATTAAAAACTGCCGACCAGGTTTATAAATCTGGTCGAACAGTCATGCGTATACCCACAAGGTGGCAGTGGCCATCCAAGGATTTAGCACCTGGCGGCTC
>VYZQ01012402.1:178901-194882 GCA_013400655.1 Mystacornis crossleyi | reverse complement strand
CCAGACTCAGCGTTGCCTGTGTTTTGTTTTTTGTTTTTTTTTTAATACATCTAGATAAAATTCTAACCAGGATTTTAAATTAATTACGTCTTTACTTGGGAAAATATTTCCTGGTATTGTCAAAGTTGGCAGAAGAAAAGAAGTTAAAACCTTGTGTCAAATATTTTTCCTGTTCAGAAAGAACATCTCTGTCACTGATTTCATTGACAAGTGCACATCCACAGGAAGTCATAACCAGGCTTTTTAATTTAGAGGAAGGATTGCACAGATAGTTTGGAAAAAAAGTCTGTGATCAGCTACAGGAAATAGGAGAAAAATGTGCCTCAGGATGGACTCTGCCTTGCCCCACTTGTACGGTAGCGTTCGATGTTAGTCAATATCTGCACCTCATTTACACAACTGTTATCTCAGTGAATACAACCCCATAAGAGCTTTTCATGCTTTGCAACTGTGAAGGACAAATTTTACAATATAATTTAGATAAACATATGCCCACAAACTGGGCATTGAAACAAAAGTCTGTAAGACATACACAGTGAAAAATATATTTGAGAGTCAGGTAGAAAGACAGAAGGAGGGAGGGAAGAGGGGAGGGAAGTGGAGCGGAGGGAGGGAAGGAAGGAAGGAAGGAAGGAAGGACCACCAAAATGGAGTTAATGGAGTTAGAATTTCGGATTTTGCATATGCAGCAAAAAAAAAAAATAGTATATGACTAATTGGTTGACCAAGCCCCTATGCAACTTGAAGCATGTAAATAAATTTATAATTTCACAGTAACTATTTAGTACATCCAAAATATGGAATATCTTCTTCGATAATATACTATCATAAAGATCAGAACTAGTTCAGGAAGACCAAATGTTAGTTATTTAATGCTTCATTTCCATTGGAAATAGGAGATTTATTAAATGAGAAAGACAAGAATATCACTTACTGTTCACATATTTTTTTATTTATAGGCCTGGAGAACAGTGAAATACTACACTGAAGAATGCATATGTCATTATGGAACCCTGTCTCAGCTCATCTCAGGAAACTTTTATATTATTTGCCTGTATTTTTAGGCACAATATTAACCATATCTGATTGCAGAAATTAATTAAAATTATTAGAAACAATTAATTTTAAATTTGAGAGTTCTTACCCTTTCTCTTTTAAACTTGCCTGGCATAAGCAACATTTGTTCATTTGTCAGAAGAAAACTAAGGGTTTTGTTAGCCTTCACTCTCTTGCAGCTTCAGCAGTTTTAAAGAAGGTAATATTTGTATTTGAGTATTTAAACAGAAAGATAAGTTTTAAATGTTCTACCCAGCACTGGGAATGAGAAAATATGAACTTGAGTCCCGATCCTAATATCTGTATGCCTGTGAGGAACCTGCTGGCTCCACTGATTGCCAGGACATACACGCCCCACTGAATGAAGTCAAACCATAAACAAAAGAAAAGCAGATTCCATCATCCTTTGTGTCTTCTTCTCTTCCCATCATTTGCACCCCTGAAGACACCATGTATCTCCACTCAGCCCAGCTGCAAGAACAGCTACCAGTAACCAGATGTTTGTGATCACAAATTTAGTGAAAGATACTCTGCCCAGAGCTGACAGGATGAAAGACATGTGAGCTTTCTTTATGCATTTCGTGCAAAACAGCTTGTGTTGTTCAAAATTATCCTGGAAAGCTATTGACTTTGTACTGAAACAAATGAGGAAACTTCCCAGCCAGTTTGGCTGTGGGAGCAGTAGCACCCTAGTGCAGCACAACCTTTCCACAGCAAGTTTCTTATCATGACATTAATGTGTGTTTGGAACCTGAGACCTTGCTTGGCTCAGAAGGATTACATCTTCAAAGACAGTGGCTAGGAAGAACTGACTGAAGGAAATCCAACTGCCTGCCCACTCAGATTTACACTACCAATTATATTATCTGTTCAGCATTCCTGTGTGCCTAGCTTCTACATGATTATCCACGATAGATAAAAGACTGAATTAGTCATACAAGTTCTGATAAAGTTTAAAAGAATCACAGATTGGTTACTGCAGCTGCATATATTTTAGAGGCACATAAAAACAAGAATATTTGTAACTTCTACCACTGAAATAATTTTTTAATAATTACGTGGTGTAATATAGTAATTATCATCTACATATCGTAGTGTTTATTTATCTATTTGTGTGTACAGAAGCATGAAATCTGATAAGACAGTATTTTAAAGCTCTGCAACCCTGTATGCTTTAAAAATAAAAGTGTTTGCATAGTACTGTTAATTCATTGGAGTAGAACTCTCCCTGTTTAATTCATTCAATAACAAGGAAAAAAAAAACTTGAGATAAGATGTTACAATAAGTGTGCTGGCATGTCTTTCACTCTATAAACTAATGTAACACCTTACTATTCTTCAATACTTTTAGTTTGTGGATTTATGATGGTTAGGAAAGAATAACAGCTATACTCTAATATGCAAAGGCTGTTTCCTGAATGCTGGGTTTAGATGCTGGCATAGAAATCTATTAACTAAGGTATGCATTCAAAAATAGATCATCATAATCTACTACCATATCATCTTCATCATAAGGAGGTGGATCTTCAGACTTACTTAACTTATTTTTCAAGTGTAGCACTGAGTAAGAAAGTATTTTTTTTACCTGCAAAAGCTTGTAGCGACTCCACACAGAGTCACCCACCTTTCTCTTAATAACGGCAGGGTTTGGGGCCAAATCCTTGGTGAGGGTCTTTGACTATGAGCAAGATGTTACTATGTAAATACAAAATCCCTACAGTAATAAAAGGTATCTTGAAGTGCTATAAAATTTTGGGGAAAAAAGGTTAATTTCTGCTGCATGTACTGAAAGTTGTCATGAAAGATACAGCCAGGTAGCATGAAGCTGTACCATCTGTCTAGGAGTGAAAAATGTTCCTATATCATGAAGATGCACATAGAAGCCGGGTCTGAGGCTATGCTTTTGCCTAGCTGGTCAATGAAGTCAGGCACTATCAAGAAACGAGATAGTTACATTTTGCCACAAGAGAGGATGAGCTAGAAGCCTGTGGGAACCCCAAGACAGGCAGGCAGAGACCACCAGCACCCCCAGCAGTAGGGTAGCCCCTCACCTTGGTAGGGGTAGGGTGATGGTATGGTCAGGGTTCACCAACAGACCCAGACACGGGCACTGAACTAGGTCCATGGTCCATCCAGGGGGTGCAGCCAGGTGTTCCTGCAGGAGAGCACCAGGGCCAAGGCTGACTATCACATGAGTTCAAGGTCCAGTCAGGAAACAGGGCTGTCTATAGTGTAGGTTCAAGGGCCCACCAGGAGGGCAGCCAGCAAACGCGCACTGCAAGAGACAGAGATGGACGCAGATCTACGTACATGACCACACAAGCAAGAATGGGATGTCCAGACCTGAGCTTAAACAGGCAGGGTGCGGCTGGGAGTCCCAAGGAAGCTGGGAAGGGCAGCTACAGCTTGTACAAAACACAGATTTCTCCACTCACTTACCCACAGAGGGAGGTTTCTTAGAGGAGCCCACTCTCAAGCAAAGGGCCAATATCCTGACTCTGGCACTAGCTCATGGCCAGTCAGTACCCAGGTCCTACCCTGTGTTCTTCCCCCCATGGCTCAGAGGGATTTTGTTACAACAGCAAAGGGCTGACAGGATAAGCAGGAAGCAGAGGTATGGCCCATTCTGGGTTGCCAAAGACCTTAAGCGACATCGGAAATACGTGAAAAACAAGCCCAAAGGGGTTTTGTGTCAGTCACAGATAGTCTTACACTCAATGGTCCTTCAGTTTTGGGGAAGATAGTGTACAGCCATTTTGCAGCAGTGACTGGCAACAAGATTATACACATGCAGGACAGAACTCCGCCTAGGGTGTACAGCAATATGGGGTCCATGGCAAGATCTCAACGTAAATTTAGTAAACAAAGAGATGATCTGGTCTCTAGATGAGTCTCTGGTGTCTCTGTGACTCCTAATAAGCCTTCCTCCACCTCTCTCCTCACTTTTTTTAATCAAGCCTTCGGATAGGTTCGCTTCAAAACTTTTCATAAAATCAAAAACTACAGAGTAGTTTTTCTGTATCACCAAGGTTTGGCAGTGTGCCAATCTGATCTGAGGACTAACAGTCCTGGACCTGAAGCAGAATGAGAGAAGTGAACAAGACAAAGAACAAGAGAAGAAAACATTAGTTGCCTGAATATAGGGGAACTAGATGGAGAGGAGTGGAAAAGCAACACTGTTATTTCTGTTAAATTTTCTACATGTTTGTATGATTTTCCTCAGGTCAGTTATTCTCTCTACTGTGATATTGTTCTACAAATCTGTAAGAGGAAAAAAACTCTAAATTTTTATGCTTTCTAAGATCACTTTGGCCACAGTCAGGGTCACCAAGTTTCTATTTGACCACAAATTGTATTTGTTGCATACAATTCCAACAATATTAAAATAAAGACTATAAAGTTTGGGGGGAAAGTATAAATAATAGGTATGTCTAGTACACTGATACAATAATTAGCCTACACTTCTTTCATCTGTAGCAAAATTTTTATTTATNTGGCTGGAGAAGGCATCAATCTCAACAATTTTGTTTCTCTGTGAGACTTTCCCATTTCAGACTGTTAACTAGAAAATCATATCAAATTAGATCATGACCCTGAGGAGTTCTGTAAACTAACATGACATTAAAAGTAACTTGGCAATCAGAACAGAAAGGAACAAATTGTGTATCATAATAGCATTCACTAGCCACAATTGACTCCAAAGTTCCATTAAAACCATGTTTCTCTTTTTAAATATATTACCTATTTTGACATTAATTAGTGCATCTACTTAAAAATATTTAACCATATTGTATTTTAAATTATGTTAAATTTCTGATTAAGGGATTGTATTCCTTCCTGTAGCCTCCTTATTCATTAACAGAAGCCAGTATCACCTCCTTAAGCTTGTCTGCATGTGCTTACCTGTGCAAGTCAGTGTACTGTATGTGGAATAAAAAACGAGAGTTTGTGATCTAGACTTTCTGTGTTTCTTAATTTGAGGTAGTTGTCAGTTATATATGTTGTTCCACATATGTACCAGTCACGAGTTAAACTAAAAAAAACCCCCATTGTTATGTATTCTATACAAGTTATTTATAGAAATATCGGTATTTTAAATTCTTCAGATAGTTTGTACAATTTAGAGTTACTTTTTGATGTCATACCACAAGGAAAGTGTCATGTCTCTTAGTATGGCGTGTCAAAAACCCATGTCAAATTCCAGGGACATTATTTCAACATATTTGATCACAAATACAGAGACATGAAATCTACCAAATCTAGTTCTGCAAAACCTGTAGTACATGCACAAAGTCATGCACATGAAGAGCATTTGACTATTCAGATGAGTAACTTCTCCACACACAGAAGTCTCAGTATCATGGCAACTGAGGTACCCACGGGCTACAAGAAAATCCAAATGACCTGAATCATATCATAATCTTTTTTCAATCCAAAGAAGGCCATCGGAAGAATAGTGTAATAAGCACTTCCACAGCAGCAACCACATAAATGCAGTCACTATTTCCCTGCTGAATGGCATGACAAAACTTTTTATGGAATACGACAGGAGTAAAAGAAACCTAAAAAAAATGTGCATTTACATGCCATATGACAGTAAAATTGTTATTGGTCAAAGGTAAATTTCTCTCTCTGTTTAAATATTATATCTATGCATTTAACAAAAAAAAAAGCAAATGAATGGCTAAATGAAAAGTGAAGAGCTGTGGGCTTTATGGAATAATTCTGGTTCTAACAGCAACATAAACTAACTGCCTGCTTAAAGGATTTTAAAAGAAGTAATAGCTGCAGATATTTCTGAAACTGTAAATTGGATTCTGCTTGTCATACTCCAAATATGTACTTAAACATTCAAGAAAAGCCAATTTAAAACATCATATATGAAGGGGAAATAAATGTATTGAATACATTTATGGTTCCACAATAAACTCTTCCTACATTTTTAAAGAGGAAGACCATACTTACAGCTTCTTGTAATTTATTTTGGACTTACAAACTATTCAATATATGTTATATATTGGTATTATAAATTGTAAATTATTTAGGCTTAGACTTAATCACTCTAGTTATGTGCATATCTTTCTGAGTTCAGGAAACATTGCCAACAGGGAGTTCCATGTCTCTCTCAGATCTATTACTACTCATATATTCAGACAAAATTTCCTCTGAATAACTGCACTGCAAAACTGCTAGTTCAGCACATTGAAATGAATACTACTATATTATTTTCTTTAATAGTGGATCATTTCTGCCAGTAAATAATTTAATGTGGATAGATTTTGATTTGCCCTACATGGCTACCTAAACACATTTCCATTCAGCTGCTTATAGCATTTCAATGAGGTCAGCTATAATGCTGTGTCATACTTTCATTTCCTAAGTAAGGGGCGTTGCACAGCTCGCCTGATACGCAGGAGAGAGAGTCTACCAGTTCTCAGTAGAAACGAGGTTGTCAATCATCTGCTGAAAGTGTGACTCAGCAGCCTCTTATTCTGTAAAAGTACTCTGCACGCAGGAGATAAACAGGAGGGGGATGTCTTTACAAGCACATCAGTTCGCTGGTATGTATATAAACAAAAATACCCTTACCACCATACAGAATTTATGTAATAATTTTTTCGACTAATTAATTTCAAATTTTCTCTTTGCATACAAGGAAGACTGTATAAACTAGGTTATTTAAACCATTCCTAGATTTTGCCAGGAAATGATCCATGAAGATTTCATTGGCTAAATTAAAGATGCCCATTTTGTTCACCTAAAAACTGTACCCATTAAGGTAGGACAATGATTTTTCTTCCCACAAGCAATGAGTTTACAAATCTGACTCATAATTATTTACAACTAAAAACTGTCTTTCAAAAATAAAAAACAAAAAATAAATGGCTACAGATTTTCTACACGTGGACACCAGCCAACTTAGAATACTCAGACCTACAGCAAACAATCTGAAAAGGTGAGGGAAAAGTCCTTCCTCAGAACACACAGAAGAACACACAGGGGCATGTAAACAGAACAACCGCAAAAAACGTCAAGGTAAAATCTGCTTGCTGCCATTTTATGAGAGACTCCAGGTCTAAATTTCATTCTCTAACAAATGAGAGAGCACCTATTACATTGTGAACAATCTTCATTTTCTCTACAACAGGAATCTGGGGGAATCGATGTTAAAGTTTCTCTCAGATTGACTAGGACTCTTTGGCTTCAAGAAAGACAACCATACAATGTAGAATAAAGGTGTATGAAACCCAATTCTTACTGCACAAAACATGGGGCTCTCAAATGAACTGATTGGAAAGAGGTCTGGGGAAAAAAATTAACAAATGGAAGAAGCTTTTGTAAATGCCTAAGTAAACTTTGTCACTGCTTATATAAACATCAAACATGGGTTCAAAAGCGATTCAACAACTTCATGTAGATGAGTACCAGGAACTATGAAATACAAACACACGGATATAACCTTTGGTTCAGTAAATCCCAAATCCTAAACATCAGATTGCTCGAACATTCAACTGTGTGGTCTGTCCGATCCTCTTTCCTACTCTTTGTCACGAAAAATCCTCTATTGGCCACTGCTATACACAAAGTGTCATATTTTAGGGACCTATTGTGATACTGTAAATAGCTATTCTTGTGCTTTATACACTGGAGATAAAAAGCGGAATTTTAAGCTCAGTAGGCAATGCTTGTCTACCACAAAGTAGGTTCCAGTCCCCAAGATGTTTAGGGATAGCAGCAATTTTAGTAAAACAAGGTTAATGAATACTAACTTACACATAGGAATTTACAGAATAGAGATCCAGTTGTGATATGTTTGTATTGCTACCTGTTTTCATGGTATTTTTGATAAGAAATACAAAGTGAGGAGCTGATTTTCTTGGTTCACTGGGGCTTTGTTATCCATCAAAATACAGTGCTTGTTGAACTCCTGCCCTAACTGGCCTTTTTCTTTGCCATATCAGTGCATATACAATTATTCTACCTGGTAAAGCACAGAAATCTCTTTGTAACTACCAGTTTTGTTCCCTTCTACATACACCTCTTGCATAGCAATCTGCCTGGATAACTTCATTTAATTTCTTAAACTCACACTTTTTTTAAGGGAGGCAAAAAAATGCAAGTGACTCTCCAAAGATGTGAAGCATTATTTGGTTGACAAACAATGTCCTCGAAGATCTGCTGACATAATAAGTGATACTGATGCACAGACTGCTATAATTACGGCAATAAGATCTCTGGGAATCCAAATGCATATTTTAAATTATACTCTCTGCCACCAGCAAATGGTAAAAGAACAAAAATAGTACCTCTTATTTCCATAAGAATCTAAACAAAAATATGTGGAATGACTTATATAAAATGACAAGAGTTTCAGTTAATTAACAAATATAATTTCCAAAGCTTTTCTAGATTTGTACTATACAAAACAAAAACAATGACAAAAAACAAAATCAAAAGCAAAAACAAAGCAAACAAAAAACCCACCACAACCTTAAAAACTTATGTAAATTTCACACAGGAAAAAAACATCAGAGTTTGCTGAGTGGAAAAGATGAATCAAGATTAAAGGAGAAATGCTATTTTTAAAACTCCTAAAAATGTTACAGAGTTAAAAATATAAAGTAAAAATTATTTTTATAGTGGCTGGCAATGTCCATTTAAGGCTGACAATTTCTTGCAGATGACAAGTACTACATCTCATGCAGCTCTCACTGTTTTGAGTTTATTGCAGTACAACAGCATAATCAGATGGTTTTAAAACTCAAAATCCCTCCCTATTTTTGGCTTAAATCCAAGTTATAATTATAGTGCATGTACTATTTTTTTTAAAGAATACTGCTGCTTATATTCTTAACATAGTGATTTTGTTGTTTTCATATTGCAAAACTGAAACTAGACTACGATAAACACAGAGGGAAAAAATTAAGGCTTAAACCAAGTTTAATATATAACTCCAACGCACCATCACAAAGCCCAAGAGGCAGGATATGCAATCCTGCATTCCTTATGCACTCGTAATACCTCTTGGCTTCAGTGGAAGTTTTGTTTAAGAAAGCATATAATCAGAACCTATAATTTCATTAATTGCATGCCACAAGCAGTCCATGTGAGGTAAGAATCATGAACCAAACTGGTTGGAAGGATGGTGGAACCCACCAGCCCCACCTGCATCTTTGTGGACCACTGAGTCTATGCAGCAAAACCATAAATGTTCATTTTCCCCACTCACCCATACTTCCAGCCCTTCCTCATGACAGACCACATCTGTCATGTAGACAGCAGTGCAGATGTGTCATTCAGGACACAACACGGCTCTCAGATCTCTGTTACTGTTCTCCATTATCATCCTTCCCCAGACTCTTGGCAGTACTGAGGATTTCACCTGATGAAGATCCCTACTCTGTTGGGATTTTTATATTATTCATTCTAGGCACAGACAAAATGAATGTTATGTAGCTATTAGTACAGAGTGCTTTGACATACTGCATATTTCATTAGGTATCCTTAGGGCAATTTAGGAAGTATCATCTAAAAACCCTGTGAATGGACTTGACTTTTACAGTATTACTGTACACATAACTTTTCCATGCATATCTTAAACATAAATGAGTCTACTGGATGTGTGTTACAGATAGTTTAACGGTATCTCTCAAGATTTATTTATATATGTAGGAAGAAATAGCATGAAGAAAAACCCTCACATATTATAAAGGCCTTTTATTTGTTAAAACATGAGAAAAATAAAAACATGGGCACTTGCAAGCCACTTCTTTTTCTAAATATAAAAACAACTAATCAAATCTTAAAAGAAACCTTTCACAGGATGGAGAATGACACGTGATATTACAGTGAGGTATGAATCTACAGATAACTCTCTGCTGTAAACTGACACTTAGAAGTACATAGCAGATAGTTCTTCACCTACACAACCCCCATTACCTCCCCGTATAATAAATTGAAAACTCTAGTTAATTTCTACCTGTGTCACTGAACACAATTCAGTTTTTACAACACCTAACTAATAAGCTTACAGTTTCTTTTACAACAACCTTAAAACATAAAGCAGGAACAGAATCTCCAGATTAAAAGTAAAAAGGTTTAACTAAACGCTCAAACTTTGTAAGGAAGCTTCCAATGTGTAAAGACACACAAGAGAACAAAATAAAAAGGAAACAAATGGAGGTATAAAAATGAAGGGTGACTTAGGGATAAGGAGGATGAAAACAAAGGAAAGGAAAAGAAGAACAAAAGAACACTTTTTAAAAGGGAGAAGGAAAAGCATGACAATGAAAACAAATGAATAGCTGAAACTATGGTGGGAGGAACCGATGAATATTAACTTTTATTATTCCGATTACAAAATACATTTCAAAATTGGATGAAACACATTCTATGTATGCTTTGCCAAGGACATTCTTGGCAATTACAAACTCAGGAAAATTATAATTCAATCAGTGAGGCATTACTTAAAACCACTTGAAAAAGCAGATTATTTGAACCAGCAAACAGACTGCTTGGGTAAAATTTTAAAGACTCAATATTCTGGAGCAGTGCAGATTGCACTCACATGTTGCAGAGTTCCAATAATGGGGCCATTAGAAATATAGCAATTTTTCCTCCTGGATGCATTTTACCAGTCTTTCTTCTTATAAATGAGCAACAAAGCCTCATCATCGTTTTCCATATAAAATGAGTACAGTTCTAGAAAAAAGAAATGAAGCACTTGTAGAGTGAAACTTCTATTTTGATAAAAAGTCTGGTTTAAACTTTTTTAAAAGCTGTACTGTCCACGACAACCAGATCACATCTATAAAGATGTGATTTGCTGTATTTACCAGGCGCATGTGGGACACTTCACCATGCACCAAATCTGTGCGCTTGCCTTAAAATGGATGATAGAGTCCTAAAAACGTTACGAATACGTCATTACGTCTGTTGCTATACTGGCAAAACCCACAACAGGTCACCTTGACCTCTGTCATGTACACTGTAATTTCACGGAACTGCTGACACCCGAAGAATGGGATTGACTGAAAAAGGCACCAGGCATTCACCATTCCCACTGGAAAAGGAGCGTGCCCTGCCTACCCCGCAGTAGTGCTTATTTACATATCGCTGTGATTGCGCTGTGAAGGGGAGCGCCGCAGCTTTTCGCTTTAACCCGTCAGGTTGCCGACGCCTTTGCAAATTGCCCGTTGTGCAGCCAGATTTTCAGAGGACCGAAAACGCCGTGGACTGGCACTCCTGGGGCGACTTCACCACCCCTCATGCCCCAGGCACCCCAAGTCGCGCTCCGCCGCGTCCGCAGACGGGTAAAGGCGGGCGCCGTGCGCCGGCAGGTGTGCAGGGCAGGAGCCGGCTCCAGCGCAGAACGCCCCGAGCTGAGCTCCAGGGACATTTCAATCGCCGCTCCCGCGGAAGCAGGTGCGCCGCCGCCGCCCCTCTGCGCCCGGGGGCTAAGCGGGAAGGCGCCGCAGCGCATCCCGCCCGGTCCCGCCCCGCCGGGCTGCGGGGCGAGCGTGACGTACCGCGCCGGATGGGGGCGGGGGGACGACTGCAGTGATGGAAAATTTTCGGCTCCTGCATCTCCTGCGCGTGCCCTCGCCGGTCCCCGCCCCTTCCCCGCTTCCACTCCCGCCCCCCATCCCGGCGGCGGTGGGGGTGGTCCAGAACTTTCGGCGGCGGTGACGGTCGGGTGCCGCCGCCTCGCGCCGTCCGGTGGATTCCCGCCCGCTTCCCACCCGCTTGGCCCGGCGACATTCGCGGGGCAGACCCACTGTCCTCCCGCCTGTCTCAGCCCTGGAGAGCCTCGTGTCCCCGTCAGAGCCGCGGGCATTGCAGTGGTCCGAGGAGCGGGGATGGTGGTGAGGGATTCGCTGTCCCTCGACGCTGTGCGGGAGCAGGTGTGAGCTGCTCTCGTGTCCCTGCGGCCGCCACTGCCCCGGCACAGCGGACAGGCAGCAGCCCCTCGCACCCTCCACGGGCTCTCGATGCTGCAGAAGAAGGGAGGGAGGGCGATAACACAGAGGGGTCCGACGACTCGGCAGCAGGGCTTCCTCCGCACTCGAGGCTGGCAGCACCAGACTGGCGTGGGAGTGCCCTGCTGCCGCGAGGGCAGGAACTGGGGACGCTGCTTTGCAACCCCCTGTCCCTCTAGAGACAGCAGCCAAATGGGCCCCCGCTACCCCTGCCGAGCCTCCTCTGGAGCTGTGGTCTTGCACCGTGCGTGTGAGGAGATGCGGCGGACAGTAAAGCCCCGCCGCCCACTTCCACGGAGGACCGAGCAGCAGAGCTCTCCGAATCTTGTGGAGTGGATACCTGGGGAAAAGGAGACAGGATGTTCTGTTTCCCCCTCTCTTTCGTACAGGGAGGTTTATCAGGAATCACATCCCTAGGGGGAGTCTGTCATTCCGGTTCACTTCCCGAAGGAAACGTTCGGGGAGTCTGTCGGCCCTCAGGGCTTGCACGTGCGCTGCTGCAGGTGTTAAAAATAGCGAGTGACTGCAGCGAGGAGCTATGATGGGTCGGTGGCACCTCGTCCCCTGCCACGCACCCTGCTACTGGGAGACGCCAGCGCCAGAGCCCGGAGGCAGGCGCGGAGTGGGAAGAGTCTGGAGGCAGATCCTGCGTGAACCGGTAGCCACCGGGTGCTGCAGTCACGCTGCGGATGCTGAACCGGGCCGGTAGAAGCACCTCTCAGGCAGGGCGCTCTTGACAAGCACCGCAGCGTCCTGTCTCCGCCGTGTAAACCTGTGCCCCAATGTAAACACTGGCGAGCTGCTCGGCTCATGTGCCAGTGGCCCCGCTCCCGACCCCCGCCGGGCGCACGCCGGTGACCGGCTCTCACCCCTCCGTCAGGGACGCCCCCTCCCCCCCACCCCGCCTCTGGTGGCCCCCCGCCCCTGCCCGGCCGCCCGGAGGGGGTCATTCGGGCAGGCCGGGGGGCGGTGCGGCAGCGGGCGGGCGCCGCGCCCCTTGCGATGACGCGCCCACATTCCTGCCTGAAGAGCGGCGGCGCTCGGAGGGGGCTGTCAGACTGGGAGCGACGACGGAGCGACACAGACGCGATATTTTCTTTCCTTTTGATACCGCTGGCCTTTTTTACGTGATTTTTTTTCTACCTTTATTTATCTAGGGACTTATTTTCGCTGACATTTCATAGTTAAGGGCTTTTTNTGTCCGCGCGCCCCCCGCCCCGCGCGCCTGGTACTTTTCCACTCGGCGGCGGGCGGGGGCCGCGGGGCCACGTGACGGCCGCGCGCCCGCTGCGGCACTGACGTCGCCTCCCGCCCCCTCCGCAGGCGCGGCGAGTCCCGCCGGCAAGGACAAAAGAGCGGCCGCCGCCGAGCCCCGACCCCGGCCCCGCCAGCATGAGCAGCGCCGAGATGGGCAAGTTCAACATCTCGCCCGACGAGGACAGCAGCAGCTACAGCTCCAACAGCAACGACTTCAGCTACCCTTACCCCACCAAGCCGGCCGCCATGAAGAGGTGAGGGGGCTCCGCCGCCCCGGGGCGGGCGGCGCCAGCCGGGAGCCGGCGGTGCGGCGTGTCGGTCGGCAGCCCGTACGGAAACTCGGGAATCACTGCGGCCGGAGACGGGCGCAACGCTCCGCGCGCTGACACGGTGGCAGGTGGGGCGGTTCTTTCGGGGTTATTCCGTCGGTTTTTCCTTTTGCCTTTGAAATGGATCGGAAATGCTGATCGGGAAGTGAATACGCAAGTTGCCCGTAAGAGTCGCTAACGATGCAGTGTTGCTTTGCAGCCACTATGCGGATATTGATCCAGAAAACCAAAATTTCTTGCTCGACTCCAACCTTGGAAAGAAGAAATATGAAACTCAGTATGTAAGTACCCGGCAATGACCTTCCAAATAAACAAACAAAAACATACTGCTAAATTTATGTTTGTTTTAATTCTAAGATGAGTAATAACTTTCTGTTAATTATTACCTATCTCTTTCCTCAGCATCCGGGTACTACTTCCTTTGGAATGTCAGTATTTAATCTGAGCAATGCTATTGTGGGTAGTGGCATCCTTGGTCTTTCTTTTGCCATGGCTAACACTGGAATTGCTCTTTTTGTGTAAGTATCTTTTGGTTCATCAAAAAACGCCCCATCATTCTGGTGTGTAATCCATAATGGAAAAATACTTGGTGTAAGAATAGGACCCCTAGAAAATAGCCAGTCATTTTCATAGGTGCAGAATTGCATTTTAGGATTCATGGCTTGTTTTAAATCTAGAGATTGTGATACCTTAAGAAGAACCTGCAAAAATTAAGTTCTGCAACCCTCAAAAACATTTTACAGTGAATCTTATTTGACTTAGCTGTACTTTCTCCATGAATAACTGATAGACTTCCCCTGAAAGTTGTATTATCCAACTCCCAATCAGAGATGTGGTCTCACTTTCCTCAGCTGACATCATTGTGCTCACAGTGTTACAATGTATTTAAACAATAAAGAAGTCCTTTTTATTGCTGTGCTTTCACTCAATTCAGAAAACTGGTTTCAGTTACCCCAAAAAAATTTCTGTCTGCCTGCTACGGAGAGATGTGAAATAACCAGCATATCTTTATTGACATGTCTACGTTGGCAAAAGCTTTGAAGTGTAGGACAGAACGACAGTAATGTAATTGGAAATGACATAAGGAAACAGTTACGGACAGTGCTTTTAAATGTCTTGGGAAAGTACATTTTTCATGTATTGAAGGCAGTTCAGCTCACACAACATGTATCAGTGACTTGACTGCAAATGAGTATCCATGGATATGTTTAAAGGAATTTTGTGTTTTTATCCTGGAAGTAGATGAATGTGCTGAATGTTCAAGAACATATGAAAAGCAATGTTTAGTTCAAAATTTCCCTGAGTCCGCTGCCAGATTTCCAGAAAGTAGGTCACATTTACTTCCAGATGTTTCACAGTGTATCGGGTGGTGCTCAAGTTTCCTGAGGAGATTCCCAATGTGTAAAATTCTGACCTGAAGGATTTTAAGTATATGGTGAATGGTGACTTGTTAATCTTTTACTAAGATTTTCAGTTGCTTAGGTGATGCTGAACTGAATGAACGACTTAGCATGAATCTAGAAGAGANACCCCGCCTCTGGTGGCCCCCCGCCCCTGCCCGGCCGCCCGGAGGGGGTCATTCGGGCAGGCCGGGGGGCGGTGCGGCAGCGGGCGGGCGCCGCGCCCCTTGCGATGACGCGCCCACATTCCTGCCTGAAGAGCGGCGGCGCTCGGAGGGGGCTGTCAGACTGGGAGCGACGACGGAGCGACACAGACGCGATATTTTCTTTCCTTTTGATACCGCTGGCCTTTTTTACGTGATTTTTTTTCTACCTTTATTTATCTAGGGACTTATTTTCGCTGACATTTCATAGTTAAGGGCTTTTTTTTCCCCTTGTGAGAAGTAACAGAGGAGACAGGAGCGTCTCGTTATTCCGAGGCTTCGGGAGAAACCCTCGCTTTCAAGCTCTTGCGCAGAAGGTACGGCAGGGGCTGGCTGTTACGGGGCCGCCAGGAGGAACGGGGCGACTTTTCGGATGGAGCGCGGCTCGTCCTTCGCGCCTTTGTCCGGCGGCAGCGCCCCGGCTTCTCGCCAAGACCCTGCCGGGCTCCGCCGAGACGCGCGTAGGGACGCGCCGCCGCTGCATCCCGGAAAGGTGGCAAAGCCGCAAAGCGACTGCGACGCGACGCAGTCCCGCCACCGATTTGCGTTTTGCCATTGAAAACGCCGGGACGCGCGGCGTCGCCGCCGGGGAGGAGGGAGGTAAACCCAGGGAGGGACAGCCGCGGGGCGGGAGGTTCCGGCAGGCGATGTGACAATCGCCCATCGGTGTTGCATCAGTCTGCTCTCCGCTATCGGGGCGGGGAGGCGGAGGCCGGGGGGGGAGCGCGGCGTGGCGGTGCCGCGGCGGGCCGGGCTG
>VYZQ01012402.1:136584-160432 GCA_013400655.1 Mystacornis crossleyi | reverse complement strand
TTTTTTTTTTTTTTTTTTAATTACTATTTTTTTCCAAACCTGTCTGTTTAAAGTTACCTACATTACAAACCACCTAAAAGAGCAGCTTCAGTATTAAACCACTGTTCTGTCACCTCAGTTAGACATTACTGTCTTCCATGATATTTCAGTCATAAATGTAACATGTTATTTATAAAACATTAATCCATTAAAACTAAAACTATTTTTCAATATTTATGATAGTCTATGTACATAAATTGTATGTGTGTATATACTGTAAGTATAATGTATATAATGTAGGTTTGGAGTCCAGGATTTATGTATATATTCCTCTCTCATTACTGATTGTTGCATCATTTCAAGGAGTTGTCCATGTTGTACATCTGTATAACAGCTGTCAAAGGAAAGAGCCTTTTACAACAAAGTGTAATGCTTACAGAGATGAAATAAGTGTGTTACGCCTAAGGTGTGTAAGAAAACACTAAGATTGTATTTATTACAAATGTATATGTTGCAATAAACACAGGAATCATTTGGGTCCATAGAAAGCGTTGTTCAGGTTCATGTATACTTTCTCTCTAAAATTTACCATGGATGTTACGATTTCCTGAATGCAGCAAGTTAACCACCTCTGCACTCTTAACACTCGTTAGGCCGCCAAATTCGGGCATCCTGCGGTACATCGGTGTACATATGTAAATACCCACCCTACTGGTAGAGGCCAGCAGCCTGGCTACGGTTGCTGGCTAGAGTGGTGGCCAGCAACACAGTTTCAATGAAACATTGTATGGTTTGTTTTAACTGAAATAAATAAATAGATAATCCTAAACAATGCTGTGATGTTTTTCTTAGGGGAGGCATTTGGGAGATTATCTTTAGAGATGATATTAAAAGTACCTTTAATTTCATGCATATTTAACTTACTGAGCACTTTTCAGGAAAGAGGGAGGGAAAATAATGGCATACAGCTACGTCCACGACTTGGGACACTACAAGGGTAAAGAGAACAAGTCTCGGCATTAAAATGAGAGATTAAATTCTACAAGGAACCTGCATTATGTAATTTCTTTTGTGGAAAAGGCATACCTGGAGAATAGACCCAATGTGTTAGATCTGGTATAAGTGTAATAAGTGGGATCCTATACCACTTTTCCTTCATTTGAATCTCCAGGAGAAGAACTGCTCATGTAAAAAATTTCAAAGCTGGTATGTCTGGTTTGCTTCCATTTTGGAAACTGGGTACAGACCAAGTGCAGAATATGTGTTCTTGGTTCTCAATCTGTGTCAAGTCATATGAACATCTGTCCCAAATACTCAGAATTGGGTGAGAGATGCTGGAGTTGTAACTCAGTGTGTCACGTGTACAGGAAAACATTATGTAAAAGCAGTATTAAAGGATAGTTAAATGCTCTGAAATTAGGAAATGCCTCAATTAAGGTTGTATTAATTACAAGATCACATAGTATTTTTTCCTGGAATCCTTGCTTAGTAGCTGTTCATTATTTTTTTTTAAGATGCTGTGTGTTCACAGTGTTTATGTGTTTGCTCAGAAGTCCAAAGCCTATCCTGATGAGGGATGAATGCCTTCATTCCTTTCTAGTTCTCATTTTAATATCATCTTTGTGAAACACAAATTACTCGTTTTCACAGTGTTGCAGGCCTTTAAGAAGGTGTTAATCAGTATACAGCTCTGGGGACCTGGAGTGTGGAGAGGCAGCAGTGTGGCACAGCCATGTATTTGAGTCCACAATTAGTTGTCCTCCACTTGCTTATTTTTGTATTTCAGCATTTGCTTACATGCATCTGAAGCATAACTTCAAACAGGTTTTGTGTGATGATCATTCTTGAAACAAGAACCCTGAGCACCACAAGCCAACCATTTGGAAAGGCGCTCATGTCTAGAAAGGCTCATTCTCATAAGGTGCCCTGCCATCCCACAGGAATTTCATAGCAATGCAGAAGCCCTTTCCCTAGAACGCTGCTTGACAAACTGAACAATGAAGCTCACCTTTACGATCAGGCAATTCCATCAACTTAAATAACACGAGAAGTAGTCTTTTCTACATCTTTCTCCCAAGAAATGGGAAGATTCCTCATCTTGTAAGATGAATGAGATGGTGCAATGATTTGAAAAAAAGGAACTGAAATTACATTGGGACGGTGTCTAAGGTCCCATGCCTTGAGTCTCTCTACCTGCCACAAGGTCTTTGCTCCACAAGAGAGTTAACTTGTCACTTCAAGTTTATTCACAACGATGAGCTTTGTGAATGTCTTGAGGTCTGTCCAGGAGAGAGATGGCACATTTACTTTCTTCTAGTTCCCCTGAAATTTGCTTCTTTCTTCTACACTGGCCTTGCCAAGTCTGTCCTGTCCCAAGGTCATGACTAGCCATCTCACCCCCAAGTGTTCAGGCAGCAGCTGGATTGTATCAGGTCACGTCCTCAGGTCGCCTGTGGCTTAGCTCATATCCCTGTTTGCAGGCTATCACAGCTGCCATTCAATCTGTGTGCCCAGGTTTCCTTTCTGGAGACAATGAGCAGAGCATGGCCAGTGTATGCCCAAATTTCAGCTCCAGAAGAAACCGAGATGCCATGAGGCAGCCTCCATTCCGTCAAGGAACGTGGATATGCCATCCCATTTCCAGAGTAGATGTGCCTGGCACCAGTTTCCTCGGTCTTTCTACTTCCAGTCTCTTAAGTGTGACAGTCCAGACCTCACCTGCTTTAACGTGCATTTCCTTCTGTCTTCTTGCACAGCTGCTTTTGGCTGTCATAAGGTGGCTCTTTGTCAACTCTGTCACTCTTGCTTGTGCCCTTGTCCCAGATTGCCGGGTCCCCTGGAACACAACCTTTTGAAGTTCCTCTTGCAAGTCACCTTCCCTCATGCCACTACCTTCCTGACTATGTGCCTGCCAGCACAAATCCTTCCACATTTACTTTACCCAGTCACCGCTGGAAATACATTCCTTTGATTTTTCTAGTCTCTGCCCACCTTATGGCCACCACTGTAACTACAAGCCCTATTTTCTTGTTCTCTGGCCACCCCTTCAGCTCTTCAGCAGCCCAGAGAAGGCCACTTCCACACTCCCTGCAGGCAACCCTTGCCCCTCAAGCCTTTGGCTGAGCATGAAGCCCTGAAGTAGAGGACAGGGCAGGGGCAACTTTTCCAGGAAATATGATTTATTATTTTACTACAGGAAAACATACTCTTTTCCCTGATTTTATTCTCAAATTGGCTAAATAATTTAGTCTGATTGTTCTTCCACAGAGGTGCATAAAAACACCACCCTGCTGCAGTTACTCATTATGGAAAATGTCAGGAGAATCATCTGAAGCCAGGTGTCATTTGAAAGAACAGAAATATAACTCCAATAAGAGAACAGTCAGGTAATCCCAGTAACAGGTGGTATAACCATCCATGTCTGAAAATATTCTTTAAATTAGAAATAAGAGATAATTTTTATTTTCATTAACATTTACATATAGAAAAAGGAAAAAAAAAGGTTTTCCAATTGCAGAACATAAATTGATAGACAATATATGTTGGATAGGTACTAGCAATAATGTAGAAACTCAGTATGGGTCTTGGAAAGGAAGGGTAGCTTATATAACTAGATTTTTCATGTTCTTTAATAGTCTTCCTCACATCATCTCCAAACAGCTCACATTGCAGCAAAATTAAATGGAGCCAAGTGAGGTGCTCTGGGTATTCCCAAATGCTGAAGGGTTGTTCAGCTGGGGCTAATGTGGTCAATCACATGTCTATTTTTTGTTAAAATAAATATCAGTTCCTGAAACTCCAATATTGCTCCTTCCTGCTCACTGCAGTGAGATGATTCAAAGCCCTGGTGGAATGTACCTTGGGGCTGGAGCCCAGGTGATTGCACAGAACAGGCAGACAGACAGACAGGTCTCATAAGAGGTGGCATGAACCACCCTCCGGGCACCTCACCCTGCCTGCAGTGCTGTCACCTGGAGGTCCCACTCAAACCCCACTGAGGACTCAGGCAATGAAAAAAACTGGCAGGAGTTTCTGCTGTGGGCAGGGCATAGGGAGCATGCCCCAGCACCATGACTGCAGAAAACACCCAGGAAAATGCTAAGATGGGGATCAGAAAGGCCACAGCAGAGCCTCAGCTTTGTGGAAATGCGAAAAGCAGCCACAGAGAGCATGAGCAGTTTCCCTCTTCATCCGTCAGAAAACAGTGGCAACCAGGAGACCTTCAGAAGATTGGTTTGCAAATAGCTGCCCCTAAAAGATTTGCATTTGTGCTTGCTTTTCTGACGTGACTGGCATCCACTGTGAAACTGTCACTCTGTGAGGATTACTGGACTTAAATGAAAAATACATATGAGTGTTGCAGTGGGGTTCTCTGCAACCCTCCCCGGAGGCAGCCTTGGCCCGTGGAAGAATCAAGCAGATGATATTTGATAGATGTTTTCAGATTTTATTCTGCCATCTGCACATGGCTGGAGCCCGGCATGGACTCCAACAGCGATTGCCCCCTAGAACAGCTCTAGAACACCGGCCCAGAGTCCCATGGACATCCCCCTAAGTACAGAACTCCCGCGGGCCACATTCAAAGTGACCAGTAGGGGACAGGGTTTGGGGTACACATGACCAAGGGAACAGGGAGAGGGAAACCCCGTGCCGCGCCAAGCGTCCACCTGAGCCCATCTACCCCAGGGGAGGAGAGGGCGAGCCCCAACATATGAGGGATGTTTTTTTCTGGGAAAGAAGTGAGGAAGTTCCCAAGAACACTAGCTGCAGGAAAGTGAGCTGTCACAAGAAGCTGCTGAACTTACCAGGGGCCAGGGCTGGGTGCAGGTATTTCCTGCCGAGGAGCAGTGCCAGGAGCAGCAAGGTTGCTGCATCCTCCAGCCTGCCTGCAGAAATGGAGCTGAAATGTTTTGAGAGCAAAAAATTACGAAATCTGCGCTAACACAGACTGGCCGCTGTCCCGGTTTGAGACACCGCTTAAAGACATAGGAAGGCACAGGATTCATGACTGGCATAGGGCAGGCAATAGGCAATAAAGTATCCTACAGTCAGCCCAGGACAGCCACTCATGGGGACAGTCCATAGCCTGCTGTCATCACCCAGCTCAGAGGGGCTGCATGTTTTCTTTGTGCCAGATTTTGGCACCTGCTTTTTTCCCAAAGGTCTCTCTCTCACCCTACTGCAAACATGAAGTTTCCAGGCACAAACAAGGCTTACATTCTTCTAAACAGATTATTAAAACTATAGGTGTCTCAGCAAACATTTTGCAGTAAATGAGTCCTGCTTAATGTAATGATCATAGTTTGTCTGCAGGAACACACTGGGAACAGAGGTACGAAGGCTGTTCCAATCTATTTGCACTTAAATAGAAAGACAGTAAAAAGTGAAATGGGGAAGTGAATACAAGTTCCTGTTCCAGTAAACCAGACAACAGCCAATACTGATTTCCATGCCTGCGTTGTTTTTCTCAGTCCCAGAAAGATCCATGACTCTCAAATTCCTCTCATACATTGTACTATGGAAGCCTGTACTCACTCTAACACCCACTGCAAGCTGGCTTTTAATCTTCGTTTCCTCCATGAGAGCATTCATTTCAGGTATGCTGTATTTCACATCCTGGCTCCTTCAGATCTTATACAGTTAACGTGAACACTGGATTGATTATGAGATCTAAGTGCAGCAGCCTTTTTTTCCCCCAAGACCCACCCCTAAGTACTGCAGTGAGTTCCTATAAACTACCAAAGAAAATGCAGACCATGTCACCATCTGGGTCACACTTTATTTCAAAACCAAGTTTGTAATTTAACACAAAACAAATGTTTTTGTTTTCTTGCTGCCACAGATTTCCACCCATTGTGGTAGGTCAAATGCAGCATTTCACTACTCCTGCATTTAACAGAGCCAGTTTCCATGTTGTGGTTAAATTTCTCAACTCATTTAAACAATCGGTATCTTGGATCAACACACTGCTTATCTCCATGTCCCAGCGGAAAAGTCCTGTGACAGTTATTATGTCTGAGCGTGGCTAACTACTAGAATATCCAGCTGTCCTCCCCTGCAAATTTTAGTTTGGCAGGGAACATCAGTCTTCTTCTTCTGCATTTTCTAGCAGCAGCTTCACCAAAACCAGACCTCTGAAGTATTTCCTTTCTTGCTTGAATATGGGTAAGAATTGGAAAGAATCAGACACAGTCTTTGTCATCCAGAATCATTAAAGAACCATGAAATCCTTCTGAAAAAGGTATCAACAACTACTTAGAATAACTACTTTTATTGGCTTCTTATTTTTATAAATACTGAGTAAATTAAATACATGGAATCCAAAGTACTTTTACAGTTTATTTTGTTTCTGTCTGTTCTGCTGTTATCTGAATCAAGCCACCCATGTGATTCAGACTTTTCCCTGCTGAAGTTACTGGAATGGTGCTTTCCCTGTCTGTGCAAAATTAGTTATTATACATAGTTCAATAACACAAACTACAGAAGTTCCTCTTCAGAATCTTTCCTGCTTTCACTTGTCTCGCTCTTCTTCAGACTAATGTATTGTAGCTTTCCCTTCCCCCTCCAGTACAGACACCTAAGACCACTCACTTTTCTAATTCTCCCAAGGTTTTACAAACTCTTGGCACTTCTTTTCTTCTCACAAATAGATGCCTTTGCTTTTCATTTGCTTTGTCGCTTCCCATATGATCTTTTCATAGACTGAAAAGATGAACAGATTTCCATGTGGAAGTACATAGGTCCTTTCCACCCAGTCCAACACATTGACTGCCATGTTTTACAGAAGTATAAAAGAAGAGGAATATTTTAAAGACTCAGTGATAAAGAGACAGTGAGAAATATTGCAATATCATGGTAGTGACTATGAAAGCCAACTGATGCATTAATGTTACCAAACTATGGATTGCATTTGGCACTGGAGAGCATAACTGAAAATGTAACTGCACAAAATCTTTTCTGCATCCTCCTGCTGCAGCTTGGCCATGCTTACCTGCTGCTCTCCACACTGGTCTGGCTTGCAAATCGTCGGTTTCTGCTTGTTTTCATTAGCCAGTGTTGTTTTTAGCCATGAGTCCACTGTTCCTGCAGCCTTCCAGAGAGCTGGAAGATGTGGAAAGCTGGCAGATGCAGGGGCAAATAGGTGGTGAGGCCACTGAGCTGGCTGCTGCCCAAAAGAGAAAGATGTCCAAGACAAAATGCCAAGTGTGTGCTGACAAAAGGGCTGCTTGATCATGGTTGTTGAAGGGTGGGAATGAGAGCTGCCAGCAGCCAGTTATGCTGAGCAGGAAAAGGAGCCACCACTGTTGGCCAAGCGCCCATCACAGTGGGGTCTTCTGCTCCCTCAAGTCTTCTTCTCACCCTCCCCAGCATGTTCACAAGCAGGTCAGTGTCACTGAGGGGTCCCACAAGCAGGAGTGAAAATGTAGACAACAACTGCATTTTTGGAGTTGGCAATGGGAGTCGCTGAAGCACAAGCCACAGGGATGGAAGTCAGAAGAAACACAGGAGAGAAAAGAGGCCTGGAGAAGAACAGAAAAGGAGAATGATTTCATAATGGTGAAGAAGAGAGAAAGTAGACTCACTGGCAAATGAAAATGGAGATGAGAAGAAAACCTGTGCAAAACATCAGAAACCCCAAAGTGATTTCGTGGTTATTTGTTTGTGTCCTTGCCTTCCCTGAACAAAAAGGGAGAAAGGACTTTGTGGAAATAATCCTGGATAAGGTACATGTAACAGAAAGTGGGAAGGACTGAACATCAGCCAGCAGAGCCTGTAAAGCAGCTCAATTAATAACTATTCATAATAATTTGGAATTATTTTGAAATCATGTGAAAAAAATGGTGAAGAAAACTGTATGTGTTGACAGTCTCCAAGGGCAACCTGAGTCATTACTTAACTCTTGTTACTTAGTGCCCACAAAGCTATCTTCTATCCCGCTGGCACATTAACATAAGCAATAAAATAAATCATTGTAAGCCAGAACCTTTCCTGCTGACTGTGAGCAATTACCAGCATTTATATGCTCAGTGAAATCAAAGAAGTAGCTTGCTGGAGTAGCATGGAGGTCCACATCACCATTTAAACACAGGTTCCTAAGAGTGGGCAACTATCACAAATAAGCCAAAAAGGGATGACTAAGATTTTTCAGACTTTACTTGTTTCTAACTTGTAGACAAAGATACATAAACTTTTTCCTGTCCCGGTTTTCAAGGTGACAATAAGGAAACTAATCCTGGAAAACAAAGAAATACTGGTTCCCAGCAGAGCGAAGTGTCTCGGGCCAGCCAAGGAGTGCTGGGCAGCAATGGCTGGTGCAGCCCCACGACAGCCCTTACAGGCAAACTGCAGGAAGGGCATTCCTCCTTCTCCTAAGCAGCTACAGAGCAAATGCACGGCCATGGGTGTGCCTCTCTCCAGAAAAGGGTTCTCTCGCTTTGTAAAAAGCTTTTATACTGATGAGTTTTGGTGCTGCAAATATAAAATATAAAACTTACTCATTCCCTGGGGAAATAGTGAGCCTGATTCATAGCTTTGAGGGATCCTAGGATTGTTGCTCTATACCAAAACATACCGGTGATGCTGTAGGCTTTTCTATTCACAGTCAACTACAATATTTTGAATCACAAGGATCTTGTAAAAATTGCAAAGTCATAAATAAGGTTCTGACCTTAAGTTAGAAACTTCACTTCATGAAAATAATTTTTTTTTTTTTTTAATGGTAGGAATGATGCAATTTTCCAGGAACCAGACAGGAAGGAAAAGAGAGTAAGTATGTTTTCTGGTCAGAAGATTGATGGTGATTTGAAGGGAGGAATTTGCCTCGACTCATAGGAAATATCTTTGTTCTTGGGGATTTAAAAGCAGCCTTTGTGGAACAAAATAGAGGGCCTGAACTATGCCTGTGTTTTGAGGAAGGATAACTTTGCCTATTGAAAAGAATAACAAGGTGAAAAAGTATGTTAATGGAATGTGAGGCCGTTTTCATTTTTCTTTATAGTTGACTTCACCAAAGGCAGATGACAGTGGTGAATTATTTTAAAGATCATAGCAACACAGAAATTGCAAGAAGTTTAGATTTTGAATAATTAATTTGGATCATGTTGCTGTTGCCAAGTTGTTCACTTATCTGGAAGACAAAAAAAATGGATAAATTCTTTGCTTGGAAGAGATTTATAGTCTTAACAATGGTGATCTCATGTGATATTGGTACTAGCTGTCACACATTTACCTTCACTTTTTTTAAACCCATCACAAAGTTAACACGGATTAATTGAGGCACAAACAGAAAGAGAGCTGCAAATCGCTCCAAAATCCAGTGAAGGTCTTCACTTATCATCTAACCACATTTTCTACACAGAAGAATGTCTTGGAATTATTAAAACCATCTTCAAACCTCTCAGCATCATTATTACAGTCCTGAGGATGCTTTTATTGCGGGAACATAAGCAGCTGCACTCCAAGTGCAATGATGCTGCTGGAGAAAAAGACCAGCACTTGGTCCAGCCTTGCCTGAACTCAAAGACAAAGCTGGCCTTCCCTGCACAGTATTTGGGGCTCTGGGGATCCAAATTAAGTATATGCTTTAGGTAGCTTGAATGGTCTCACTAACTAAAGCTTATTTTAAAGTAGTTTTGGACTCAAGCCTAAAACAAGTTTTTTTGGTGTTTTTTTTTTCCAAGACCTCCTATACAGAATTAATTTGGAAACTGAAGAAAAAAATTGGAGCTCAAACTTTACACTGAAACGAGCAAGCAACTGGGACACGTGTTGAGAAAGGTGACCGGGAGAATCCCTGTGGCATGAGAAGATCCCAACTCCCAGGTCTGCTGTGGATACCTAATCCTATTACAAACTCTGCTGGATCCTTACCAAAACTGTTCTCATGATATTTTCCAGGCTGAAATACCTGTGTGTGTTTCACAGCATCAGATGAGGCACCCATAAGAGAGGGCATGGCGTCAGCATGGCCAGGAAGGCCAAGCCAGGCAAAAACAAGCTGTGCCTCTGGGATGCATTTTCCAGGCATTTGGCCTTTGAACACACCATTTTTCAGCTTTATGAGCTCTTACATATCTTCCCAGACATTCCTTCAGCTGCACCAGTCGAGGAATTTTTCGCAGGTGTCCTTTCACAGTAAATGTTTCGAGGAGCTTCTCAGCTAATACGCCTGAAGGTGTTTCAGGGAAGACATGGCCACTTTTGGAAGGAGTCTTCTCAGCGGGAGAATGAGGAAGACAAAGAAAGCGGACTGGAGGCGGCCGCTGTGTGAATGCTCAGCGCGGAGGCGGGCGCCGCCTCGCCGGGAGCGCGGGCAGAGCGGCTGCCGGGCAAGAGAGCAGCGCCGACGCTGCGCACGCCGGAGCTTCCCCCGGCCCCTCAGGCGGGCCGGCAAAGCCGCTGTTATCCGCCGGGCGAAGTCATATGACAGCACGCAGAACAATATCGCCGTGTTTCCTTCCCACTGACTAGTTAGTGACCAGTACTTCCAGAAAATTAGGCAAATTCCTGCCTGCTGCTGCTAAGTAGAAAACTTAGGGAAAAGCAAAAATTTCCTTTAAATTCACCTCTCATTCTCTTCTTGTTACAAATATCTTTTTTCATTCTGCGTATAAAACCTTTTAACATCATTTTCTGCCTGTTAATTTTCCTGTATAGGAAGCACCATCCTGATGTATTGTATTAATCCTTAAAGAGGATCAAATGAAAAAATGATAAAAATATTCAAATTCGGAGGTTATTAAGATCCTCTTGAGGATGATTTTCTTGTTTTCCATTTCATGTCAGAATTTGATTTTGCAAATGAAGCTGACATATGCAAACTCTGATCACATCTTGCTATTAGTTTTATATTTATGAGACTTACAAGCGTGATTCTGATTTAGTTTGGGATTATCAGAATTTCAGCTGCTCATTTCTTTAACACAGAATACAGTTCTGCACAGAAGGCACATCTGAGGATAACAGCATGATAGATCAATAAGAGTATTATATGTCATAACATATTTCTATCAAAGATAAATCACTTCCCACTTGTCTGAAAGGTGCATACCTATCTCCTGGAACAGAAAACACAAAAGAGACAAAGCTGTATATTCAAAACCAAATGCGGGGGAAACAGAAATAAACTGAAGACTTTTCAATTTAGATGTCAAAGAAGTAACATTGAAATCTGTCTGTACACTGTAAACAGGACTGTGGAAAAACTGCAGTGTAGCAGAGGAACACATATTCTCAGAAAAGTCCATTTTAAAATCATAAGGAATCACAATTTAATTTTGTTACTTCCCTCCACAAACTTTTTCACAAGAACAAATTGTCTCCTTCATATGAGGTAAAATGAAAGAGGAGAATATGCTGTCATATATATCAAAATAAGCTGTATTCAACACACATTTGTATCAAAAAAGCATAGCGTCATTGTAGCCAAAAGGCATAAGAAATAAACAAGACAAATTTTGTAAGTAGGGATTATATCTTTTATTAGATGAACTGGTATAAAAAAAATTAGAAATAAAAAAAGCTTGGAGGAACACAAGCTTTTGTTCAGATTTTAAATGGAAGCAGCAAACCAAAGTTTGCTGTGAAACAAAGTTTCACTGGACATCACTGAGTGCTCCTTTACAGTTCTCACATCAGGCAGGTGATAGATTACTCCTCCCCACACTTCAAGGGATAGATTTATCAAATCTCCCCATTTTGCTGAGCAAGCACCAGCTACCTTTTCTGCTGGCTGAGCTTACACACACCCAATTTGGTTTAGAGCAGCTTCTCTCCACTTCTGCCAAGCTTTGAAGTTTGCTTCTACATCTTACCTGGAGACAGCCATGTGTGTTCAAAAGTCTGCCTCACTCAGTGTGCAAACCTCTTCTTGCCAGAGTGTGTTAGCGCTCCCCATCTCCATGAATTGTGTCCTGGTTTGCTGCCATCTCTCATGATGTGCTAACACAGAATAATCCAGATGAGTAGAAAACCAAGGGCAAGCTTTACCGCAGCAGCATGACGACGATATAAACACTTCAAGCACTAGTGTCACTGGCATAGCAGAAAATAAACACTTCCACAGCAAGAAATAAATTCTTAGAGAAAATTATAGACTCGTGAAAGTAATATGAGTGAATTCTGTATGACAAAGTATTTTTAGACCGGATAAATGCAGGGGGGTGGCAGTCACTTTTGTTAGTAGACGAATATTTTCCGAGAGCAGTTCGTCACTAGATTGAAAAGTTATTTTTAGAAGTTTTATTTCATTCTCCAAATGTGCAGTGTGGATTCCATACTCAAACAGCACCAGAGGGACCACCCAGATTTTGCATATTATCATAAAAATGAGGGAGGATACAGAGTGTGCTTTCTGTGCCTTTGTCCATAGGGCATACTGGGATAAGGTCTGGATCAGTGTATGGGGCAACGCAGGTGAGCTGGCAGTCGGGTCTTTTAATTAGCAAAGAGTTATGCACTGAAGTTGTTGAAAAGGGAAAGTTTTTTCTGTCCCTAATTAATGACATTGGTGCTCCAACTTTCTCACTACGTAACGTGATATAATGTTATTTATGATGCAAGTTAGCCTAAATAAAGGAAAACAAGGTAAGGAAAAGGGCAGGGGGAAAACCATAAATTTCAATCCAAAAATTTCCCAAGCATGAGATTAAAATGATGAGAAAAAGATCCCTCCATTTTTAGAAGTCCCAACGCAGCACTGCTGTGCACAAAAAGCCTGAGGAAGGCGGTGTTTCGTTGTGTTACCCTCCTTTTCACATTACACAGGTCATCAACTCTGTTGTCGCAACATTTTCAGGCAATTGATTACCTGGTTAAGAAGCACAACTTAATGAGTCATGAGCAGCAGTGTTTGTTGTGAGTGGCACATGTTTGTTTAATCCACATGAGAAATTAAATGAAAAGCATCAGTAGCCTTTTCAAACCAGCTGGACGTCAGAGAAAAGCAAATAATTTTATATTTGTAATACTATTTGTTGGCACCAAACCCTTCTCCTGCTGGAAAACCAAAAGGCAAACAAGGAGCCAGTGGGTGCTTTTGCCCATAGAGGCCACAAGTGTCACCAGCAACAGCTAGCCGTGAAATTGAAAGCAAATATTTGCTCTGCTTAAAAAATGCTCAGACTGTAATAACTGCATTGTGCTGTAAGCTTTGAGAGCTTCTTGATCATTCATGGATGCTGCCTCTCTGCTTGCAGAATATTTACTGAGCACAGGGTGAGGTTCTCAGCAATTGACAATAAGTCACTCCCCTGGTTAAACCCGAAAATTTTTCAAACAGAATTATGCACGTGAATCAAGTTCTGATATATCGTATTTTTAGTTTCCTGGTTCCCTGCAGTACAGGCTGCTGGTTTTGTTTGTGGCAGTGGGCATACCCCAAAGTCCAATCCCTCTTTCATTTAAGGTCCTGATTTGGGTTTCTTAAAACCATAATCAAAATCTTGACATTTCCTATGCCAGTCATTAGGTGGCTTGGGGGGAATTGTGGGACTGGATTTGTCCTGTCTCAACCAAGAAGAGAGGAGAGGAGTTTGTGGCTGAGCTCAGCTACTTTTTTCTGTCACAGATCTGCCACGTGGCATCCAGATTTCCCCAACTCTCAACTTTGCACAAAACCACAGTCTTCAGTGCAAAAAACCAAAAAGTGCAAAACCCAAGGAAAATTGCAGAACAGTGCCATTTACCTGGGATGCAGGAATAAATACAGTTTTATAACCCAGAGAGCTGTGTAGCTCCTGTAGGGCTGTGATCACTGCTCCAGGGAGCTGGAATGGGCTACTCTGTTCCCTCCAGGTCAGCATACAGACCATCCTTTCTCAGTCTTACCCAAGGTTAGCACCACCAACCCCTTCCCCTGTGCCAGGTCTGACAGTGCTGTGCCCTGCTCTGATCCCAAGCACCCCAGTGCTGCTCCTGCCATGGCGTGCCCACACTGAGGCTGCCTGGGTCCCAGGGAGGGTCCCGCTCTGAGGAAAGGAAACAGCAGTGCAGTGTGGACCCTCGAGCAGCCAGTCTGGGAAGGGGACATGAAGAGGTGGGATTAAAAATCTCTTGTCCAGTCTCTTCCAGTGGGAAGTCAGGTCCCAGACAAGTTGTTGTAGACAACTTTCATGAGTTGTAAATGCTAGCTCAGGCTTCAGAGAAGCAAAGCTGCCTGTGCACCACCTGCCCATTTCTGCCTTTGCAATGGCCCTTCTGTGACTAGATCTCAGCTCAAGGCTTGGAACAATATTGTTCCTAACCTGGACGTGTGCCCCAGCCTGGCTGGAAGGAAATGAGATGGCTGTGCAGCCACAGCCTAGTAGGCAGGCATGCTGCTCCACAGACTGCTCCTTGCCCCTGGGCCCTTTTAACTTCTGAGCAATTATTTACATCATAACATCCTGGACTACCCATTATGGACCGAATTGCAGAAAGTGCTTCAGCACAGCATTTGTTTTATGCATCTCTCTGCCTTCATTGTCTTCAGGAAGCTTTGGGCCAGCCCTAACACTGACTGAGATTGCCCGAGAGGCGACTTCTCACAGCCCCCCTGCACATGCATAGAGGTGTGAGGGACTGTACAAAACCAGCACCACAGATCTTTTTAAAAACAGCAGTTTTGGCCTACAGTCTTCTCGAAAAGCATCCATAAGCTGAACCAGTTAGCATTTGTGACGAACATGAATATTTCAGAACATATTTTCAAAATGCAGTTATGCCTTCCTTTTACATCTGCATTAGGCCACGATGGTAGTACTAAAAACACATTGGGCTTTGTACACTAGCCCATAACAATATTTCCAATGTGACTTCAATACCTGAGTGCACAACATTTACAGGATCAGGCTATGGCTTGCTGCCAAGGCAAGGCTTTAGGAAGACAGAGTTTTCAAAAGGCCATTTTGGACCAGGTATACACTTAGCAAACTACAGTCAAGTGCCTGCATGAAGTACAAGTTCTAAACCCATTCTCAGGATTTTTTTTTTTAAATGTATTTATTATAAGAGCTACAGCAACATCAGCTAATATATAATATATGTTACATATCTGTAAATTTTAGATATAAAATAATAATGCAAATTTATATACCCCAACATATTGTAATATATTTTCCACCTTCTGGTTACCCAGAGCTTTATATACCACATCTACTGGCAAAGCATGTGTTGCACTCTGATCATCTAAGAACTTTTTCTACTATCAGTTTCCTCAGGGTACATTTTTTTAAACCAACATTTAGACTTTTTCATGAGTCTTTGAAATTTTATTGCACTTTACCTCTGACATAGTCTTGTTAAAATATTACTGTTACCTGTTTTCTTCACCTTCTGACTAAGCAACATGAAACAGATGGTGAAACAGGAGGGACCTGTAGATGAGTGAAAGCAGTGGGAATCAAAAGTACTGAATCCCTTTTCCGGTGTGAAGAGCCTCTGCCAGTGTTTGAGTTGTGTATGTTCCACTGATAATGATTATCTTGTCTGCTTGTAAGAAGGTACACATTTAGCTGTATGCATTGCTAGGTGAACAGCATCTTCTGCTAGGAAGAGGCTGCAGGACAAGGCAGGTAGACTTCATTCAGATGTCCAACTTCTGGTCACACCAAGGGTCCCAGATAAGACACTAAGGAATGTAAGCCCGGACAGGAGAGGGATTTAATCCCACAGTGTTGAAATACATTTTAGGTGAGCAAATACACAGCTACTGGAAGACAATAAAACAGAGGCTGGTAAGGAGCAGGTTTAGTTTTTCATCCAAAGATGTCAGAAGTTGGTATCAAGGCAGTCGGTAAATACCAGTAAGTAAGGCAGACGTGTGAAGTCTTCCCTCTCGTAACACTGTGCTTCTACCATTAATATAAGTATATAGAATTGTACTAAGAGTGAGGAACTGTTCTGGGAAATGAAAGTTGCAGGTGCTGTATCCAGCTGGAGGCTGTGAGCAGTCTTATTTTGTACCCAAAACCTATAGAACCAGGACCTGCATGGAAGACCCTTTCATCCAAAAGAAATGCAACAGAAGGTCTTTTGCTTGTAGCATCCTGTCGAGGACATTAAAGGAAAGGGCACCTTAGTCTTGAACTAGTTAGTCTTGCTGTAACATTTGGGGGGAATTCTAAATAAATCGTGTATTCTCCTTTTTTTCCCCAAGTTTTCAATTTGCAATGGGACTAATAATACTTGCCCCTTGTAGCAAAATACTAGGAGATGCTGAGAAGAAAAACACTGTGTAAGTTCAAAGTACTTAATATAATCAATAATTCTACAATATGATAGACTCCTCACTTCAATCAAGTGCACTTAAAAAAAAAAAATTATGTACTCTAAAGATAATTTCCCAAACACTATCCTTGAAATCAGAGGATTCAGAGATAGAGTACTTAACTAGATTGCAGGAATGCATGCCATTTCTAGTCCTGTAATTAGGCAACAGAGCAGATCTAATCACTTCATTACTGTAATGACAGCTGCTACACGAAGCCCAAAACCAGAGAGAGAAATGGGTTACCACACAGGTACCTCAGAATGTGTTCAAGCATGACTGCTAACAGAGCTGCATACTTTGACATTTTTTTCTGCTATTTGCCTTTTCTCCTCATGTGCAGCTTGAGCTCCATAGCCTGTCTGTGAGGCACAACTGGTGTTGACCAGCTCCCTGCTGCACAGGAGGCTTGGGGGAAGCAGCTGCACCAGCAGGGCTTGAGACTTCCCCGTCTTGAGCAGATCAGGAAGTTTTGCTATATATATAACATGAAATTACATTGTGTTTAATTTTATTAGCATAATGTTTTTCTATGGAACTTTACTCCTCCATAAACACATAATTAAAGACAAGCACATTTAAGAACTACTGAACATGTATGCACAGAGCACTGCCTTGGCCTATAGAACTGTCACAGTCTAGGACTTGTATGGAATATGCAATTCCCCAATGGAATAAACGGAATAAATGGAATAAATGGATGAAATAAATTGAATAAATTCTGCTTTCACTGATTTAATTTATGTTTAATGAATATTGAATTTGTTTCTGTATTTTACAGAATTGCAAAAGCAAATGTAAATACCAGAAGTATGGGCTGGGTCCTGGGTATCACGTAAGGCATCTGCCTGGTCTTAGAGATGTGTTAAAAATATCAGATTTTAAATAAACTGACTATTTCTGTCGGATTTCAGCCACACTTCCTGAAATGCCCTCAGGCATATCAATAGCTTTATTTTGATTTATTCTTTCAAAAAATATTGGCCATCAAGATGTTCTTAATGAACTTCATTTTAACTTAGTCCTCTGCTCCCTGAGTCTGAATTTCTTGTGAGTAAATCTAAGCTTTATTTGTTGTTTGTTTACTGTGGTGATTTAAAGAATTCATCTTTTTTCCACCATCCTGAAAAATCTTATATCATCTTATTATATGGGAATTGTCAAAAAAAAAATTCATTATTTTTTTCCAAATTTTCCCATTTCATGATGTTTCACGATACCATGACATCAGCAGAACACACTGCAGGACTACACCAAGATCAGTATGTACAACCTGGCTACTTACAGGTCATCATCTAATTTCACACATAGACAGGGAAATGAGCACTCTGGTTCTAAATATACTGAGTTCCTTCAACCCCCATGGATTTAAGCAGCAGTGAGATATGCTCAGCAACTTCAAAAGCTTTTAATTAGTGTTATGGATTTTGATATATAATTTTTTCACCTAAATTCTGAATTAAGTTTTCATATTTTTTCTTTCATCTATCTATCTATCTATCTATCTATCTATCTATCTATCTATGTTTTAATCTATCTTCTTTAACAAAGGAGAATTCAGTTACTGGTCTCTGCACTAGCGGGCCAGTCCTAGATTAAATAAATTATCTTTAGCATAATTTAATACAATATATAACTAAGTATTTTTAATATAATTTAATTCACAACAGTTATCAATTATCTCATATTTCTAGACACATCCCATTCTCAATAGCTATGCCTTATATGCTGGGACTAAGAGCTGCAATTTGCCAGGACAGTTTCTGACAATATGACATCACAGGTATTATCCCTCAAAATGCTAAGCAAGCCCTTGAAGTTACTCTATACAAATGGAATGGTAAAAAGCCTCCATTTCTAGGGAAAAGAAGAGAGGATCTCATCTTTATGCTGTAACACAACTCGGCATTCTGGTCACCACTAAGTCTGAACTTACTCATTTCAAAAAGATCAAAGTTTTATGGTCTCCTCAGATCATATAAATTGGTCTATAGTGCTATAAATTGATGTTGAGAAGCAACGCCTTAAGGGCAAGTAAATAAAAGAGCATTTTGTTACACCTACTTTTAAAGTGTGTTTAAATGAGACTTTTACTATCACTGCAGGAATCAATCATATTTGTAAATCACTTTTGTTTTAGCCACTGCTATTTCCTTAGCCTCATGCAACAAGTTTGAAAATGTTGAATCCCAATAAAACACTTGTTCTGACCAAAGAAAAAAGTTAGAGCAGATGATCAGGAGTTAAGGAGGAAAAGCACAGCTACCTGGTTCGTTGCGTGAATTCCTGAATCTAAAGAGGAAGAGCAGAGGACAACTCCTATTAAACCAGGATTACTCATCATCAGTCATATACCATACTTCGGCCAGGAAATGAACGAGTGATAACATCTCATGGTCACAGCTTTACAGATATGCATGCAAGATTTCGCAGCCCTGGAAAACTGATTGTCTCAACATGCAGAGTTGGAGGCGGCTGAACACATGTTTAAACACAGTTGATGCTATCAGTGTTCACGAAATCTGTGACAAGTGTGGGCAGTTCTTTTCAGAGTATCACGCAAGACCAGTCATGTACAGATCGTACATTATGCATCGTAGTCGATGATGTTCTCTCTTGCTCAGCTGCTAGGCAAAATATCCTCCTCTGCTAGTGTCACAGACTCAGGCTCGGGACCCTGCTAGCACCAGCAGGCTTTTACCATGTTGATAGATATCCAAGAAACCTTTATTTTTGTTTGCTAGCAAATCCTGGCGTGGCAGACTAGAGAATCCATAGATATTTGTTGAAACATTTGCTTTATTTCCAAGAAGAAATGTGTGCTGTGCAGTCAATAGCTTGCTGTTCCACCCTGAAAGACTTCACCCACCTCAGCAAGCCCCATGGTATGTTTGAGCTTGAGCCACACCCAGCCCAAGTAGGTACCAGTATTTTGTTTGTCTTTGCAGCACATCCCCAAGACTTTTTGAGCCCACAGTCCCTGTGAAGCCTTGGTGGGAAAGGGATCTCCCTGTCTATTTACTTCCTTTAGGAGGACCAGTACTGCCCCCATCCTGTGAGCAACCCCATGGCTAAGACACTGCATTATCAAACCTAAGTTTGTTGGCTCTCTGCAGCAGATGGGCACAAATTCCTCTTTCCAAAAACCAAAACCAGTGACTAAAAAAAAAAAAATAAGTCCAAAATTCTATGTACATTTTAGTTCAGCTTGATTTAGATGTAATAGTCAGGTGCAAAAATAGCCATTTTTGCTATGCTTCCTCATCACTCTTGACTATTCTCAAAGGCCAGTCAGAGACTTCAAAGATGTTCAAGGTCACTTTCTGGCAGCAAGCACCTTCTCTGAAAAACACAGGATTTTTCTCCATCAGCTGGCTTTGCACTTCTGATCTGTTCTTTTATTCTCCTCTCTTTCACACAAGCACTAACACGTAAGTTCAAGCATGCTAATGACGGATGTACTAAAATAGAGGTGAAGAGAATTCTGTAAGCACCTCCAGCTCCACCTGTCAGGCTCATCACATCAGCCGTGAATTCCTCTGCCCCAGGCACAGCTACCTCCAACTCCAGCAACTCCATTCCCCTGGGCTGTAGCCATATATTTGGCCGAGGGTAAAATAGTTGAACGGATAATCATACAGAATTAATGACACTCTGTCATCAGCTGTGTTTCAGGTGCAAGAATTGTGTCTGGAATGTCTGGTACTCTTTGCTGCAATTTGAAAGCAAAAGACAACAAAGAAGCCAAACAAGCCCCACTTTCAATGAAATGCATGCCAAATCAAACAGCATTCTGAAACTGCATGGAGAAAATTGCTAAATGCTCACACATGCGATAATTTAGTCAGACAAAGAAGTATTTGGTGTCTTTTGATTTAAGTTCACTTTTATTATGTAGATATATTTTTTGTTGCATACCAGCAGTTTCCATTAGACAGTAT
This sequence comes from Mystacornis crossleyi, assembly GCA_013400655.1. Taxonomy (NCBI): domain Eukaryota; kingdom Metazoa; phylum Chordata; class Aves; order Passeriformes; family Timaliidae; genus Mystacornis; species Mystacornis crossleyi. The sequence goes on along the minus strand of VYZQ01012402.1, from coordinate 140,266 downwards.
AAGTTACTCAATAAGCATATGTTTTTGAAGGACAGTACAGAAGGGAATTTTTCAGACTCTGGAAGAACATTGCACTTTGGAGGGTAGTTCTGAAAATGAACATGGCTGTTGATTCATTTTAGGCAGGCAAAATATAATCTAAAGGATATTTGGAAGTTGTAGGTCTGAACAAAAGCAGAATGAGAATGGTGTTACCACAGATAAAGGCTCAGAGTTATTTCAGAGGAAAGAAAAGAGGATCCATTTTGACTAGACAGAAGTGCATTGAAAGACATCCAAGAAGAGAACTACCAGTTTGAGACGGGCAACAGAAAGAAAAATATAACAGTAAATTCCTGAATCTTTCTGGTATATCTCTAAACCAGGAATAGGAATGAGATAATGAGTGAAAAGAATAAAGAGAAAGACACAGGAGGAGTGAATAGGGTCAATAAGGAGTGATTGTCATGAAAACCTGTTGAAAAAAAGTTTACAAGAAACCATAAAACTAGAACTAGAAGATGCTACAAGCATCAAGGTTTCACAGCATATCAAGGCAAACAGAACCAACAATGAAAAAATCAGAGAGATATTGAGAGGGAGAATGGAGAAATTTGAAATACTAAAGATGCAAAGTAAAATAATTTCCATTTCTGAGAAGCGCTATCATTTTTGTGGAGCTGTGTTAAGACATATCAAAATTTTTTTTTTCAAAATTCTATGAAAAATAATTACCTCAGTTCTAAGAATGCACATGACAAGGTAAGAACCAAATAGTCTGCCCTTACAACTATAAAAGGAAAGGTGGTAGCAAACACATCAAATCAATGATCATTCACCTGATAGCCTGATACAGGTTTTGTTTTAAAAAAACAAAGTAGTCTGCTCTTAATCCCTACAGCAACACCACCTGACCCCATCCACTATATAATACACACTTTCATTCAATAATCTGGGGGAGAGGTTGATTTTCAGTTTACCATATATAAGACTGAGTCAGAGTGGATTGCAAATACCTTTTTCTCTGCTTTCGGGAAGGGTACCTTGCACTGAAGGCTGGATGGGGAGTGAAGCTTCTGACTTGGAATCGAGTCCCACATCTTTTGTCAGTCTGAAATTTTTGTGGAACTGCATATGATTCTGATGTGAGCCCCAAGGGGTTTATTCATATCAGTAAGTGTTGCATTCCACTGTGGGGAACTGCAGAGAGTTCTTTTAAAAATGGATGGTCCGGAACGAAATGAAGCCAAATGAGGCAAACCTTGTATCTGAGAACAGTTTATTGATAATGAAAATGAGAAGGAAAAGGAGTTTCCCAAATGAAAGAGGGCTAGAAGAGGCAGAAAATAAGAAAGGAAAATGGAAAAGGACTGGAAGAGAGGCGGGAGAGGGGACAGAGAGAAAAAGAGGGCGTTACTCCCAGCGAGTCAGGGCGGTGCTGTCGGCATCCAGGCCGGGGTGGGGTGTGCACGCTGCCTGCCTGTGGCCGGGCTGGGCCTCAGCGAGCCTGCGCAGCTCCCGGCGGGGCGCGGCTCCCGGCGGGGCGCGGCTCCCGGCGGGGCGCGGCTCCCGCGGCGACGGCACCGGACACGCGGTGGGTGGGCGCTGGAGCGGGACAGGTCGCGGTGAGCGGCTGGATCGGGGCGGCAGGGCAGGCGGTGACGGCTGGATCGGCGCGGCAGGGCGGGCAGTGATCGGCGCGGCAGGGTGGGAAGGACGCGAGGCGAAGTGGCCAGGCGGCGGTCAGGGGCACAGGAAGGCAGGACAGGTGCGAGGGCGAGCCAGCGAGGGCAGAAGAGCCAGAAGGCTGGCAGGCTGGGGCCAGGGCACAGGAGGGAAGGAACAGTAGCGAGCCCTGACGCAGTTGGGTTTTACACCCCCCTGGCCCGTCCCAAAGTCTGCCTGCTAGCAGGGATCCATTGGTCCAGTCCAAGCTCCATGTGCCATCCATGGGTGGAGAGCTCTTCCAGACCTGGTTGGAGAAGCCCCTCTAGTGTCTCCTACTGCCTGCCTCATGGGAGGTGTTGCCAGGCGAGGTCCTCAGACGAGGCTTCTTCCTGTTGCCTCCTGCTCATGGTGCACGTGCACCCTCCTCCACATGCCTCTGACAGCCAGAGTTGAGGCATAACAAAACCGAATTGGCTCCTCACAGTAAGGTTGAAAGATCAGTTCTTGGCTTAATGCCCTTGTTTAGCTAGCTCTTCCTTAGGCTTCACTCTCAATACTGGGATGATATGGCTCTTGTCCTAGCACTGTGCCATAGGTATTAATTAAATTACTGTTTGCACAGCGCTTCACATTCAGAGAACTCTGGGGTCCTCAGCACAGGAGACACATGGGGCTGTCAGACCTGTAGGGCCACGACAATAATCATACGTATGGAGCACCTCTCCTGTGAGAAAAGAGAAAGAGTTGGTGTTGTTCAGCCTGGAGGAAAGAAGACTGCAAGGAGACCTTATTGTGGCCTTTCAGTACCTAAACGGGGTCTATCAGAGTGACAAATTTTTTGGCAGGGCTTGTTTCAATAGGACAAGGGGCGATGGTTCTAAACTGAAGGAGGATCAATTTAGATTGGATACAAGGAAAGAGAGGGTGGTGAAACACTGGAAGAGGTTGCCCGGAGGTGTGGTGGATGCTCCATCCCTGAAAACACTCAGGGTCCGGGTGGATGGGGCTCGGAGCAACTTGATGTCGTTGAGCATGTCGCTCTTCTTTGCCGGGGGTCAGACTAGATGACCTTTAAAGGTCCTTCCAGCCAAAATTGTTCTATGATTCTGTGAACTGCCCTACTGAAAAAAAAAAAAAAATGTGGTGAAAGCACCAAAACAGGAATCCAATTTGTATATGCAAAGTCAGTAATTTGAAAACCACACTTCTTCATTTGTGTCATCTGCCTTTTCAGCCTGACATTTAGGAGACTCAGTAGTGGAAATTCCAGAGCAAGCACCTCAAGAAGCTTCTGAAAGAGTTGCCATGAAAGCTCCCAAGAAGCCATTACCCTCCATGGGTGGCCCCCAAACCTACACGATCTATCATCCTTTCACTCTTTGCCTTGTGATGTCCCATGCAAGTCATGTGTCCTGTAGGGGGGGGAAGCCAAGGACAGCTGCAATACCATCTTCTTCAGGTTAGTTCTTAAAGAAGATTTTTCCAAGCCAAAAAGCTCATACAGTGCTTTCTAGAGATTAGTATGGAAATAAAAGCTACAGCATCGAATTCCCCGTTCATTTTGAGGAAGGTGTCTTGCCCCAGCAGGAAATTCTCTGAACCTCTTGCACAAATGGCAGAATTTTCAGCATATACATTTGCATGACAAAAGAGGAAGTCGGGTAATAATGTCCCAAAACCATTTCAAGCCACAAGAATACGGCCTGCCTGCCAGGGTTCTCCTGTGGCCAACCGTGGTGTGAAAAGAGAAAAATTATTGTCTGTTGTTCTGAAAAGAGTAAAAACTTAGGGTTTTTTTTAAAAAGTAGGGTGCTGAACGTCCATGCGGCCGGGGAGCTGGGCGTGTCGGGGGGCCCAAGGGTCCCCTGCCCGGACCTGTGTGAGCGCCCGGTCCGGGGAGTCACCGCGTCCCGAGCACCTGGTGGCGCGGCCCCGGCCCCAGCCCCGGCCCCGCGCGGCGGCGCGCGGCGCGCTCCCGCCAGCCCGCCCACCTCCACACGCACACACCCGCGGCGGGAGGAAGAAGGGCATCTTC
>VYZQ01012402.1:81511-126672 GCA_013400655.1 Mystacornis crossleyi | reverse complement strand
CCTGGCATGTGATATGAGGCCTTGTAAAACGCCCAAGTCCATCAAAATCAGTGGGACTTTTTCTGTTGATTTCACTTGAGCTTTAGATTAGATCTGTAATTTTCAACTACCTTTTTTTTTTGTTGTTTCAACCTGTTTGATTTTGCACTCTGTATTTAATTTTAAACATTTTTTTCTCTCAGCACATAGTTTTTCAAGCTCAATGTAGAACAAGTTTTTAAGGGTCTTTTGGAGACGGTACACCAGGCAGAAGCTGATTCCAAATCTGGTTGTAAACTCCAAATATTTCTTGATCTTGGAAAAGAATCCTATGTATTTCTGTGTCTTTCCGGCCTTTTCTGGGCCTAAATATACAGTTATACGTAGGGAGGGGATGTTGATTTGAAGAGGCTGTACTAAGAGGGCTTTTTCTTTGTATGCAGATGTTCAATGCAACATCTTCTTCTGGAAATGTCAGTTCAGAGATTTGCATCAAACCCAGACATGGATTTTGTGATTTTTAACTATGTCTTCTGGCTGTAAAACTTTGCCATCTCTGCACATAATTGTGAATCAGTATTTAGATAACTTACTCATTTGCTGTAACTGTGACAATGCTCTCAGGAAGCTGATGTCTGAATGCCTGTCTTGGCTTACAGCTACTAGTAAATTCTCAGCACCCCTTGTTTAGTTAACAAGGTTGTTAGTAGGTATACCAAGATCTGGTCCAAGCTTCATAGTGTAAGTCAGATCAAGCTTTCTTCTGCATTTCTTGTTCATGCCTGCCCTGAAAATCTTTGCCACCGCTCAAGTTAGCGTGCAGTTTAAGAAGCTGCCTGAGGATAAAGTTCTTTCATCCTGGCAGGACTAGCTTTCCCTAACAAATGTCTAAGGCATTGTAAAATACCATTTTAATTTAATTACGTTTAAACGTATCTGAGATGGCTAAATGGTTTTTGGCTAACTCTGCTTAGCCAAAGTGGTTAGCTTAAGGATATCACCTTAATCAAACATTTCTCACTGAAGTCTTTAAATAAATTAAATTTGGAAACCATAGTTTAACATCATCCTTTTTAAACCACTTTATCAATAAGGCTAAGTTTCTACTTTGCACTAAATCAAACCATGAAAATAATTAGATTAAGATATTCTTTCTAGGCCAACTGTGAGGCTTCATGCATCACAAGGATGAGCTCATTATATCTTGGCCAGGATATTTCATTAATGGATCTGAAAAGTTTTGTATAGTCTGTTCATACTCAGCTACAGGAAACACAACAGGAAAGCGGAAATGCATAAGAACAGGTTATGTCTTTCAGTGATGGGTAAAGCAATTGAAATGAAGACAACAAACAGTGCAAATGGATTTCATGCCTGTCAGGGAGTCTCAAGGCTTTGATGGCACAGACAGTCCTACAGTGCATTGCCACAGCACCTCTCACAGTGGCCTCTGATCCTTGGGAGGGCTGGGACATGCTGGCGTAGACAGGCGTTTCACTTAATTTCTGTCATATTCATAAAGGTCAAAAATACAACATTCTGTGACAATGAATGGCTTGTTTTCTAAGCATGTCTATTAAGCAGAGCAGATACATGGCACGGTTTAACTAGAAATTCCAGTATTCCAACATACGTTTCCTTTCATGTGCTCCAGGGGAGAAAAATCACCCTGAAATGGAAAAGAATGTTTATAAAAAGCAATATCTTGATCGAATTTGTTTTTGTTGAATTCATTGGATTACCTTCCACCCTGCTTTTTTTTTTTAATTTTGTTTCATTTAAAATCAATAATATTTTTCGTTTATGGCAAACTTGTTTGTGTATGGGATGGCCGTACCAAGTGTTGTCCCAAGGCAGACCTCTCCTCTGGACTCGCAGGTTAAGTTGCCTGCAACAGCAAATGCAGCACAGGCAGAGCCCACATCCCCCCGTGCTGCATCACTGCTGAGCTGTCTGGGCAAGCTGTCCTGGGGCTGGGAGGCAGGCGCTGGGAAAGCCCCCCGTAAAAATGCTGAACTCAATGCTATGTACCTCAGAGTTTGGGAGCCCAGTACCTGCATTCCCACGTCTGACTTTGCCCTCCTGTACACATCACACAGCATAAATGGGGAAAAGTGCAGCATGACGTGGGAAACACGGGGTGGATGAGGATCGCAGCTTGTAATAGGAGATGATAGACTGGGCAACAAGCCCACTCCATTTTTACTATAGAACTAACTCAGAAAAAAAGTCTTGTGGATCAGTTTATCAAATCAGACTAGTTCTCTCAAAGTCCCATCCAGAAGGAAATGACATGTTTGTTTGCCACGGAAGAAGGTACCAGCTTTGCAGAAGCTGTTTATTCTGTCAGAAGTATTCTAATGGAAAGTCCCACAGTCACTTTTATATTCAAGCAGTGTTACTCAAGTGTTGTCTTTATCTTGTGTTAGTTTTTTAACAACAATTTTCATGGAACTTTAATGCCAGAAGGCAACAATAATAGTATCTACAAATTTGTTATTTTTATAATTATTAAGGGGGAACTGGCTGCTGGGGGATCGGCAAAATCGGGGGGAGCAGACTAGTGACTTCTATCATAACTCTTGACAAAATCTAAAATGACACATGATCTCCATAAATGACAGAAGAAGGCAAAGTCCACAGATGTTCCCAGCAGCAGTTACAAATCCAAAAGACACAAAACTCTTCTCTGTGCTCCTGCCTGTACAAATTGCCTGCAGGGTGTTTCGAGAGCGAGCTGGAATGTCTTTTTCAAACCGTTCACACTCTGCTGCCTGCGTTCAAGAGATGGGCTTTAAACAGACATGAAAGAGAGAAGGCACATGCTCTGAATCAGGTTGAGATTTTATTCCATGAGGATGAAATACTTACAAGGTGAGCTTTGGAAAGCTAATTTCGGATCAGTCTATCTTAGAAGTGGTTGCTTTTCACTTCTTAAAACAGTGGGGGAGGTTCAGCCATCTATTCCAACTGTGTTAGGGCTGGTAAATCTGACATCATGTCTGTATTTTGCAGAAAATTAGTTGCTGAAGTTAGTATTTAAAAAATACAGAATAAGCCTATAGTTCTTTTTTGTTGATATAAAGGAAATCAAAGCAGACCAATGGGTAGGAGTCAAAATTGAAAAAAATCCAGCTGAAATACTGCTTACATTTTGCCATCTATGCCCAAATTTAAGGTATAAACACAAAACGTTAAGGACACAAGTTCCAGTGTGTCAGCTGTGGAAGCCAAGTCAGCAGCATTATACCTGCATGATTTTGGCATAGCCTTGGAAGCTGTGCTAACATATATATCACTAGTAATTAGGCCACAGCTAGGGCAATAGGGAAGTTTGCTAAAGGTCTGTCTTTACAAGTTCGTGGATTTATTACCAGCCTGAATACTGCTAGATGTACTGAGTCAATGCACAGTCTGGAGTCACAGTTTGAACTGTACATCCCTGGCCAGTAGGTGTTTCCCACTGTGGGAAAAGGGACCAGCAGTGCTGCTGTTTGTGTTCAGTGTTGATTGTCTGTTTCAATTTAAGAAGAGCCAGCTTAATGTACCTACAGCTAAAATGGGCTCTGACACTTGCTGACTGCCCCGGTTAGGTATGTGACGTGTACGATGGCTGAGGCATTAGCCAGTGCAGACTAAGAACCATCTGTGGATTAGCAAAGATGCCAGGGACTTAATTGTGCATAAACCTTCAAAAGATGAAAAGCTGAAAGAATGCTTTATACAAACTAAAATGTTTGCTGAAGAGAAGATCTGCGAGAAAATAACAGCTCATCCAGATCAGAAGCATCGTAAATCTCAAGGATGCCAACACAGCCACAGGGGGACAGTAAGAGCCTAAATGTGGATACATCAAGGACACAGAACAAGTAAAGGGCAAAGAGAAAGAAAAGCTGTTTACTCTATGTTTCCCTGCACAGAAGCATTAAATTTTGCAGTATGATGAATTCAGCATTGAGTTTTGAAAGACACATGAAAATCCAGTACCCCAGAACAGTGCACCAACAGCGCAGGTTGCCTGGTTCAGGATTGTGCAGCCAGCACTGGCATGTGTGGCACATCTTCCTCCTCCTAACTCAGCCATACCAACCCTATGTGGCAGCATATGGTTTCAGTGGCAATGTAGGGTCTTGGCAGTGCCACTTGACGGTGAGGGGGAAGGTGAAATCTTTTAGGCATCCTTGGCAGAATGATGATGGCAGTAATTCATAGTTACAATTAAAGCATTGTTTTTTAGCAGGGTGTTATGACTAGTGTTGCACAGAATTTATTATTAGAATGGCACTGGATTTCAACAAGCAGAATCAATGCAGTACAATCTATAAGTAGCATAACACAGAATTTATAGTACAATTTGACTTACAATTTCTAGTCACCTGGACCCTCAGCAGATGGGGTCGGATCTTAATATATGGTTTGTTGTATCAGTACACAATCATAATCTCGACTCAAAAATCACAGAATATAAGTCACTCCTGTAATCCTTGGAGGATGCAGGGGACAGGGGGTTGTCTCTGGCCAGCAGCAGCTGCAGTCCCACGTTCCCCACTTAGGACTTGGAACTGCTTGATTTTACAGTGAGTGCCCAGGATGCTGTTACGCTTCCATCTTCTGTGGAGGGGTCATCACCACTGCCCGGTGGGCCGTGTGCCCAGGACTTTCCAGCCTGGCAAGGAAGGGAGGAATTGAGCTGGTGCCCAGGAGTCTTTGAGGTCGATAGGGAGGGGAAGAAGAAATCTCTTTGCTTTATGTACTTGCTTCACAGGACCTTCAGGGCCTGGTAATGAGGGAAAGGAATAAATACAACCCGCTTGGCTGCAGAGAATGGCTGCTTACCTTGTAGAATGGTGTTAGTTGCTCTCACTTCACATGCAGGGGCTGGGAGCAGAGGGTACCGGTCACATGTGCCTCTGCAGGATCCTGGAGAAGTATCTTCTCTTGGCTTCTGTGCAAACAAATTGCTTTACCACCCACAAAATCGGTTCTGCTGCTTTCCTAAATAGCCTAAAAGACCATTTTGTATATACATATTTATTCTGATCTTGTGCTGATGTTACCTTTATTGATGCCCAGTGTATACTGCATCAGCGAGGCATAACCTGGCTCATTGAACAGTTATGAGTTTGACCTCTTTTCTCAAGTTTTTATACATTGGATATTTTGTAATCACATGCTGCTTATGGAATTAATGTGTTCACATTTTCTAAGCACTTGCTGGAAATAAATCCTCTGACTTCTTTCAGCAAGTTTATTTCGGATCGAGAAAGCAGAAGAAGTCTCACGAACAGCCACCTGGAGAAGAAGAAATGCGATGAATATGTAAGTCTCTCTCCCTGTTCTGTTCCCTGTCAGAATGAGCTGCATGTTGTGTATATGAAAGGCCTTTAGACATTGTCTTCAGAAGTGCTGGGCACACACAACTGTAACTGAATTCAGTTTCCAGTAGGAACTGCCTGGGATCAGCACTTAAATAAAACTCAAAACAAAAACCCAAGCATATTGGTTGGGTTGAGGCAAGGGAATCCCTCTAGCCTCTGCTGGGCAGGAAGTTGTGGTGGTTCCTTACGGCTTTACCGTATATAAATTACACGTCCAGGATGTTTCTCAGATGTAGTGAAGGATGGGGTTTAAAACTGAAAGTGTAGTATGAGCTGTGTGTTGCCTGTACCATCTAGGTCAGTTTACAAAATCTATCAGGCAGCGAGCAGCGTAGCTGTGACAGAGTTCAGTGACACTTTCTCCTCTTTCAAACCAATTTTTGTTCAGTCGTTTCCATAGCAGTAGTTACTTACTCTGATACATCACACAACACAGGGTTTGAAGCAGAGGTGCATTTCCCTGCTCTCTTCCAAGCTGTGGCTGACACATCTGTCTTTACTTCTCCAGATCCCAGGAACCACTTCACTGGGAATGTCCGTCTTCAACCTTAGCAATGCAATTATGGGCAGTGGGATTTTGGGTCTTGCTTTTGCCTTGGCCAACACGGGAATTCTCCTTTTTCTGTAAGTATTCATGTGGTGAGTAGCTGATCTCCATGGAATTTCACTGTGTTTAAAGAATGCATGCACTGCCAGCAAGTGGAGGGATTTACAGTCCATATGTAATCAAGTACAACATTCAAGCCTAAAAATATTAGCTACAGGTTTCAGACTTTTTTTTCAGTCAAATGCTTTTGTGGAAAAAGCCACTACTTGTAGTGCTAGAGAAAATTAAGTCCATGTTATTTAGTACAGACCTAGACTGGGATTTTTCCTGTGCTCTACAAGCTACACAGACATAAAAAATATTCAGCAGTAATAGTTGCAGTGGGTCAGTACCCAGTTGTTACTTGAGTCACAGGATCTCCAGAGCTTTCTTCAAAGCATGGTGCAATAAACACCTTTTTTAAACCAAGAATATTTATATTCCTTTATATGTTACATATAATATTTTCATCTCACTCCCACACTTTCTTCAGTTTCTTATGTGAGAGTCCTTGAAAGCCAACGTAAATATAGCCAAGATTTTAGTATAGAAAAGAGCTGAGGTAGACTACTTAACTCCACCAAAAAAAAAAAAAAAGAGGCTTTTTATAAAGGAGAATTAATTAGTTTAAAAATGAAACAGTGCCATTGAATGACTAAGACAGTGTTATTGTGGATCTCAGTATGAGACGTTTCATTGTGAAAAGTGATTGTTAAGAAATCAGTTGGGAATTGTGTGCAGATTTCAATGATAAATGTTCACTGGGGGAAGAAATACAATAATTTACAATATTTGAAAACTATTCAACATAGTTATTGAGTTTACAGATTGCTCTAAAGAGATGTCATTTCTTGAATGTCAAATCTAAAAATACAGAACTTTTGTCATTTCTTAGGATTTTGGGAAATACATAATATGAGCCCAGTATAAAGCAGAGTAGATGGCCAAAGTGGTACATACAGCCGTCTGCTCCGGGGTTTTGTACCAGGATAGCTAGATCCATGCTGCTAGCTTACAGTTTGCTGTGGTTGGTTAAAATCTAGGAATAATCCAAGGAGTTAATCCATTTACTTTTAAGAACGCAGAACGTCTCATTATTGTGTTGTCACTAAGCTAGGCTGTAAAATATCTGGACTGTAATTTACATCTTTTGTTAGCAGAGTGACAAAGTTTATTTTATTTTTGCTGCTTTTTTACCAAGTACTCTAACCTGTGTGTAATATTCCACCCGTGCTCCATTGCTGAGAGTACAAACTGGTGGTTGCAATAACTGCTGTAAGGAGAGAAAAAAAAGTTACGTCTTTTCAGCCTTGTCACCTCTTCTGTGATAATAAGGTCTCAGCCAAGGAACAGCCTCAAGTTCTCCTTACTGCTTTAGTTTTCTATAATCTCATCCTCTTCTCATTCTTTTAGCAGTTTTTAATGAGACTTAAGTGAAATGTGTTTGTTCTAAAGGATATAAAAATGCAGTTTCTTTTAAGTGAAGTAGGTCAGACAGGTGATACAAACACCAGAGAAACTTCTAGTAATCTGTGTTGGTGACTGAGCTCGACCCGAGTAGCGTGTAGATCTGTACCAACACATTGTACAAAAAGCTGCCAAACATTAATGTGAAGATTTTATACAGTAAATGACAGCATTGTTCTCTCTAGAGTAAACTGTGTGTATTTAAAAGTGGCAAATAGTTTTTGTTGGCTTTATGATACCTTTAGATCTGTTGGCCTTGAGATAGAGCAGTCAGCTGAGATCAAAGGAAGTTCGCAGGACCTAACTGAGCGAGCTAGTAGAGCTTCTCTCTTTGAAGCCTGGAGATGCAGGATCCTAAGGTGGTGTCTGTAGTTACACTTGAAAGTTGAACTGCTTTAAATGTTGTGCTCTCACGCCATAATCTCAGCATTAAACCTAGTCCATTAGTGTTAGATTTTTTCTTACACTCTAATTCAGTACATTTTTCCCATAAATGTATAGTTCTGCTGTCACTGTCACAGGTAGATCATTTCTGCTTTGCGGGTGATTAGAGTCCTAACAATACTTTCACTGCTTTTTGCATATGAGAAAGAACTTAAATTCACTGCTTTTGAGTAGCACAGTTCTGGAAAGGTTCTAGGTTGCTGTATCCAGTATTGGCATGCACCATCCGTGAAAATTCTGCAGATGGAGAAAAATTAAGGGAGCATTTTCAGCACTGAGAAAGCAAACCCAGCCTGATTTCCACTCTCACAGCTTTTGGGCTCCTGCAGTGTGAAGTGTGCACTGCCATGAACATCTGGATCAATTCAGATCCGATCTCCTAGGCATAAGATATGCAAAATAAACATGGCAGTGACATATCTTATTTGCTTAACAGTGCCATAATGAAGGCTTGTATTTTCTAGGCAAAATTACTGAGGTAATAACTCAGAGGAACTTAATCCCAGTGTTACTGATAACTACAGCCTACACCAAAAGAGGGCATCATTTCCTGTATGCAAAAGGAGAGAAAACTTTGCTGCAGAAAGATAACACAAAAAGTTTGGGAAGTTAGGGATGAGCTGGACCACCTGGGGATAGCAGGAGCAGTTGTTGCTGCTTATGGTTTTATCCTGGAGAGCCAGACCAAAGTGATGGATCATGTTGCAGAGAAATATGGGCTGGCCAAGCACAAGGTGCTTTCAACTTGCAGTTAGCCCAGCATTGCACGTGATTTGGAAAACCTTGCTGAGGCAGAGGGGCTTGTTAGATCAGGACTGTAATATGAGACTACACCTGAAGTTTCATACTGCAGCTACTTCTGCTGGGTGTGTCCCGAAGGGGTCAGGAAGCCACGGTGTAACTCCTGCAATGTTTTAGGGCAGGCTGGCAGACCAGCCCTCTGGGAGGCTGTATGAGAGCAAACCTTGTGCTCTTCCATCCTCTGCACCTTCTGAGGGTTCAGAACTGCTCAGTGAAATAATTCTTGTGGCTGCAGGAGCCTCACAGATCTTCTGGCCCCAAAACCTGGGACTTCACAGAGGGGTGGGACAGCACAGGTTTCCGTTTACCTGGTAAATGTGGCATCTGGGAGAAGACAGCAGTGGCATCACTGAAGCACTTTGTTCTTCCCAACACTGTATCCGTCCCCTGGCCTAAACTGTTTATTCTTTTGGAGAAGGTGACTTTTGCATCTGCAGTTTGCTTTCACAGCTACCAGCACTTCTTTGAAATCAGACAAAATAAAAAGTAGGGGAGTGCTTTTGGAGAGCTGCAGTGCAAGCTCCCCTGCTTCTGTTTTGAGTTTGTGCAGAGCGAGTGGCATGGACATTTTCATTCCTTTCCAAGGGGTGGTTCTGGCGCGAATATTCCTGTCCATACCACAGTCCTAGCACAAACAAGTTTTTCATACAGTGCTAATGAAAATGCCAAGTGTATGTAGGAGCCCTATGGGGAGCTAAGGACAACAGATCAGATAAATACCTGGCTGCTTGGGAGTGTTATTTTTGCCACTGCAAAGGCTCCATGAGCTCAGTGCCTGAAAAACAGGAGCTTTTAATATTAAGGCAGACTGGATGCTGGCATGCAGAGCTGTAGCCATTTGGGGCTGGGAGTGAGTCAGCCCCAGGAGCCGAGCGCTGGGGCTGAGCGCCGTGTCTGTAGGCAGACAGGGGCGGAACAGCTCGGCAGGGAGCACAGGCAGGAGCGGGGCTTAGCAAATCCATAAAAAATGGAGCAGAGTGATCTCAGCTAGTACAGTCTTCCTTCCCTTCTCCGCCTTCTCAAGGAGAAGCACCCTTAGGGCTGTACAAAGAGTGTGTTGTTATTGTCAACCATCATTCTTTGCTGGCAAAAGGACAGTTCCTCCTATCACCTCTTTATGTTTCTCCCTGCTCCTCTGGCCCCGAGAAACTAGTCGGTCATTATTTGGCACTAAAGTATTTCCAGTCTAAACTTATGAAAAAGTGGGGGGAGGAGGCTTCTCATTCTATTCTTTCTCTGTATTCCTATGAAAAAGATGTGTTGCTGCCTATCTGTGGCAGCAGTTTGTTTTCTCTTAAATTTTAGCCTTGTTTTTCTCAGTGTCCGGAGGGTAGTTGTCATAATAAAGGGAGGAATTGCCAACAGATTGTCTGAATGCTCTTCACACACATCCTGAAAACATCATCAGGTCTTTGTGTGTCATGGTGTTGGAAGGCACACATGGTGCTTGGATTAAAGACATTGAGCAATGAGAAAATGTGCTTTTATGCACTTGGCCCTTGGCACTGACTAATTGTCGTTTGTGCCAGCAAGTTCCCCACACAAACAGTTTGGTCATTACTTCCTGCAATTCTTCTGTGTGAAGTTAAGTTATGGATCGTGTCAGACCAGGACTGACATCAGCGAGGGAACATGAATCCCTATCTTGACAAAGTACAAGTTGCAGCCTTTATTCTCAAGGGGAGCTGGTCAAGCCTTAACTCCCCACATCTTCCCCCTCCTTGGGCACTGTGAGGCACATAAAAAACCATTTGGGCACCCCTTTGGTAGCATATGAAATGTGTCTTGGGAAAAGATGCCTCCATTTGGCATGGAAGTCCTTAAATACAGGACTCTCCTTTAAATTTTCACTCTGCTTCCAGAAAAGAAAGGGAAAAAAAAACAAAAAAGGAAGTTTTAGAATGGATGTTGAGTGACATATCTGGCTCATCCATGCTCTGATAAATCTTCGTTCCTATCTGATAAAACATCTATATTCTTGCTTTTTTCAATATGGGGAGGTGTAACTCACTAAGAGGCTGTGCTCTGCAGCTCTGCTAAGTTTTATGTGGTTGTATCCCTCTACATGCAGGGTTTTCTACTTCCATGGTGGAACTGCAAGCAGGATGCGAATCACATGTGTTTTAGGGCTTTTTGCATTGTCAGAAGAGTAAAAAACTATCTCAGAGTCAATGGGAATATGACCTGATGTGAAATATTGCAATGTCAGACCTCATCTCATGTGGTAAGCCTTATTTTCCATTCTTTTTTAGGCTGCTTTTGGTTTCGGTCACGCTGCTGTCCATTTATTCAATACATCTCCTGTTGGTGTGTTCAAAGGAAACAGGTAATTTAAGATGTTACAGCATTCAGTAGAATGTAAAAACAAGAGGTGTCAAGTGTTCAAATGAGGCCAAGTGCTTTGTGTAAGATGGAGTTTCTGTCACTTTGCTGACACGATAGGAAGGCCTGACACACTTTGGGTCAGGAGTCCAGAATTAACAACAATTTATGGAGAACAGCATCACCGTAAAGAGAAAAACTTACAACAAAGAATGAATTCTGGTGCCCAGAAATGTTATCTTCAGTAAGCTAGAAGGAACGGCTCATATAGTTTATTTGCATTACAAAGCAAATTGCAAATGAAATATAATGAATCTTTGCATATGGTGAAGCTTACCTGGAAGTACAGTTTGTCCTTAGTCGTTAGTGTGAAACTCCTGATAATCTTTGTGGTGGAGTTTTCTTAGAATTAAATAAAAGGGAACAGTTCCTTCACAGACAGAAGTGTAACTGTAACACAGATACACTATCTAAACACAGTATTATGTCAAATGACACTGTGCTCTGAAGTCCGAGCGTCTCTTTCGTTATTAACAATGTTTGAAGCCATATTTTTAAAATAATCTGTGCACAAGAATACTGCAATATTTAAATATGCAATTTGGACATACATGATTACTGTTACATCACGTATAAAGTCAGCAACTGCCTATTTAAACTAGGTACAGGTGCCTCAATGTGGACACATTTGTGCCCCATTACTTCCCAAAATCTAAGTTCTCCTTTCTATGTTGTGGTACATTTAAGCTGAAACTTATTTTTCCCACAAACTTCAAAGCAAAAATGTCAGCTGTAAGGTAATACAGAGTAAACCAGATAATGGGATGCATTTTAAAAATCATCTGCCTAGTGTAACATCTGCAATATTTCTCTTTCTGTTCCTATGTATCTCACCATCTTCACAATGCCCAGTCTTTTTCTCAGCCTACATTACAGCCAAGAAAAAAAAAACTTTTAACAGAAACACAAACCAATTAATAGAGGAGTTTCACAAGCTTGACAGATATTTGGAAAGAAATTTTAGTTATGTTTTACACCTTTCCCTGCTTTTACCAAAAGTGTAGGACACTGAGAATTCACAAGTTAAGGCTTTGTCATTAGGAGCCATAAATGATCCTCTAAACCAGTGGCTGTCCTCATTTGGATCATTCCGTCAAGGCAAGCGGAACTGCAGAATGGCAGTAGTGTGTGTCCAGGCTGCCTGTGCTGACTTGTGGGTCCTGCTGTGCCGGGTTTTTTCTGGAGAGGAGCCTTTCTACATTACTCTCATTGCAGGCACAAAACTTAATATGCTGGGATAAGGATACCAGAACTTAACATGTCACTCGGGGTATAGACAGACTCATTAAAGGGGTCTCTCATTAAGAGCTTCCATTTCAGAAGTGACTGGTAGCCAACAATAACATTTATAGAAGTCAAGAAAACATTCCTACATAATTTTTAGCCCTAGAAAGTACAAGAGAGCTCCCTATTTACTTGCAAAGGGCAGTTTTGGCTGCATAGACAGGTGCTTGGCTGAAAAGAAATCGTAAGTGCTTCGACTCAACAGTTTTCAGTAGTGTGTTACCTTTCTCCTCTTCTTCTCGTGCAGGCTGCATGGTTTATGAAAAACTTGGTGAGCAGATCTTTGGTACCCCGGGGAAAATGATTGTCTTTGGATCTACATCTCTTCAGAATGTTGGAGGTAAAGGAAATGGGGAATACTGAAAAACAAAGCCCAGGAATATCTCAATAATTTTACAGCTACAAACAAGTCAGGTTCCTTCTCTCCATGACATCCAGGGATCCTCACGCTCCTCAATATAGTTGTGGCTATTGCTTTGCATGCAGCCCTTTAAAAATATTGCATTACTGGGTGATCAGTACTTTACAGTCAGTCATAGTTAGGGGTCTTCTATCATCAGACACTGGTATGGGAGAAGGTTCAGGATGCTTCTCGGTACTTGTTCCACTAACTATTTTACCCGTTTTCTAAAATTACCTTCTTGTTCTTCCAGCAATGTTGAGCTATCTCTTCATAGTCAAAAATGAGCTGCCTTCTGCCATAAAGTTTCTAATGGGAAAAGAAGAAACTTTTTCGTAAGTTGAATTAGTTCTGGTACTTAGACTGTAGAATTTAAAATTGTATAGTAAAGTTTAAGCATATGTTTACAAAAAGCTCTTAAGTATTGGATACCCTTTAGGTTTGTCAAAGTAGATTTTCACAGGAATATCTCAGGGGTTTAATAAAAGACAAGACACATTTGGGAAGGAGAAGATGGATAGGAAATGAAAGCTTTAGTTGCCCTCTTTGCACAGCAGATTTTCATGAAGAATTTTGTTATATACAAAACTCTTATCGTAGAGTCCAGTATTTTACAGTGTTAGGTGTTACGTTCAGCTTTAGCCTTCCTAGAGAGCACAGGGGGCTTCCTTGGGAGGGAGGGGGTTTCACTCCCTGTGCCCCTTTTAGGACTGCCCCGCCTGGCCCTGGCTGGCTTTCAGCTTCGCAACACAGCAGCGACAAAGGAGGCAAGAAGGCTCCCAGGCATTAGGGCTTCAGGATGTTTATTTGCATGGCTCTCAGATGGCAGAGAGAGAGCCACGTGGGTGGCTGGACCCCTATGGAAGGGGACCCGGCAGGGCCCTGTCGGCCCCTGCAGAGAGAGTGTCACATGGTATCAGGTCGGATTTTGTATGGGGATGAGAGGGGCAGAGAAAGGACATGGACCAATAGTCCCAAGGCACAGGGGCGGTACAGGGACGGGACCAGGGTACAGAACAAATGGGGAGAACCCGAGGGAGTGGCTAGAAATAGGGGTGGAGGGGGGAAGACCACATGGGGAGGGGCAGGGAATTCAGCAAAGAGGGAGTGGGAAAACAGATCTCCACAGTTAGGCAACACTTGAAATGTTGGAACAATGCAAGTTAAAGATACTATGTGTTTCCCTGCATTCTCAGCCTCTTACATGATTTTGCCCCTGAAACAATGTCCATAGAGTGAAATTCTTTGATACTGGCATATGACAACTGCAGAATATAATACTTAGATTTCTGCCCCTCATCTCTCCTTGGCATTTACCAGCTACTTCAGTAGAGGGGTGGCATTTTTTTATACTAGTAAATACCCCTTGCAGTGGATTATATGGTGTGCTGCAGTGCAGGAGAAGGTGGTAGAGATTCCATTCTTCAGGCTTTCCTACTAAACTGGGCCAAGGAGTGGAAACAGGTCATAAAGAACATCGCTAACTCTGTCTCTTCTCCTCCTTCTGTCTTTCCAGTAGGATGCAAAGCAGTTTGGTAGAGGAGATACAGACTTGGGCTGGCTAGTGCATGCCAGCCTGCTGGAGCCTGGTTTGCTGCTCCAGTCACGTGCTTGGGTGGTTTGGCAAATTACTGTGGTGGTCCCCCGGCCCCACTGTGCTCTATGGCCCTTGGCATGATCTTTTGTCATCCTGGCAGGTTACTGAGGTGGTTGTTCTGCCTCTCAGACCCACACACTGATGGTAGGGTAATACTTTGTCTGGTGACTATGGAAATCTGCCCTACCTTAATCAGACCACTGCCATGGATACTTAAAGAGTCTGCAAAGCCAAGATGTGGTCCCTTCTCTCCTTTTGGAGGAGCTTGTAGGGTATGGAGACCAAAGATGGTTCTGTAAGTATAGCAGTCAAAGAGGATGACTGAGTGAGGAAAACCAGAGAATGTTTAAGGTGTGCTCATGGTGTGTTTTTAATGTTTTATACAGGGAATGGTACGTGGATGGGCGGATTCTTGTAGTTGCAGTGACGTTTTTAATAATCCTCCCTTTATGTCTCCTTAAGAATTTAGGTAAGATGAAAACACCATCACGGGAATCAAAAAAAGGAACCCAGACATCATGCCACTGATGGCCAAACTGGCCAATGGACAATTCAAATATAATAAGAAAAATATACTCTCATTGTAATCTAAGCAGCCTCCCTGATCCACAAATAATCTGTGTTCTGAGCATTTTGAAAAAAGTAGGCCTAAATTATCACAGTGATTGAGCTCAGTATAAACCAGCTTTATCCATACAATTGTGGAAATTGATTTTAAAAATTATAGTTGAGGGTCTTCATTTCATAAAGTAATTCTGTTTTATGTGTAAAAACAAGTTCAGAAGTGGTGAGATTACAAAAAATGTTACTTTTCTATCAGCATCAAAATTTTTACTGGTAAGGTTAACTGGAAGTATTGGACTTTGAAGTAAGCTATGTACAGGGAACTGCATTTTCTGATGTGTTTGAATCCACTGAAATGCCAGTAGGTACCCAGTGTATTTTTTTAAAACCATGTAACAGCAGTTGGCACTGAAGTCCATTTGAGATCTTCCTTTTGTGACAAAAACCCAAACTCAGCTGACATGACTCATATCAGGGAACTTGGGTCACATTCTGACTGCAACTGCACACTTTCAGGTTTTTTTCAATTATCACAGCCTCTTCTAAAAGTAAAGTTAGTTAAACTGATGTAAAGGTGACCCTGAGGAAGTCACAATAGGTCAGAGCAAGGCTCAGGCCTGCCGGAAAGCTGGAAGACTTGAAAGACTATGAGAGGCTCCCACACCAGCAGCACATGCTTTTGTCCTGCCCAGAAGTTCACAATACATATTAAATGTTTAATACATTTGAAGAAGCAAAATACATTTTCATGAAGAAGCAAAAAGAAGTTAAAACCAATATAAGACTAATAAAATTATTCTGTATGAGACTTCCCTTTAATTTCTTTCAGGATACCTTGGCTATACCAGTGGATTTTCATTAAGCTGCATGGTATTTTTCCTGGTAGTGGTAAGTTCAGCTTGCTTTCTTTGTTGGATGAGTCACTTAGAATCATAGAATTGTTAAGGCTGGAAAAGACCTTTAAGACCCTCAAGTCCAACTGTCAGCCCAGCACTTTGTTCACCATTAAACTATGTTCTCAAGTGAAATATCCACTTGTGTGTTTTTTGAACACGTTTAGGGGTAGTGCCTCCACCAATTCCTTGGGCAGTCTTTCCAATGCTGTACAACCGTTTCCACGAAAAAAAATTTCCTAATGTCCAATCTGAACCCCCGATTCAGCTTAAGGTCATTTCCTTTCATCCTGTTACTTGTTACCTGGAAGAAGAGGCTGAGCCCCACCTGGCTACAGCCTCCTACCAGGTAGAGAGTGATAAGGTCCCTGCTGAGCTTCTTTTTCTCCAGGCTAAACATCCCCAGCTTCCTCAGCAGCTCCTCTTATGACTCACAGTAGGCCCTTCAGCAGCTCCATTGCCCTTCTCTGGACACGCTCCAGCACCTCAATGTCCTTCTTGTAGTGAGGGGCCCAGAACTGGACACAGCACTCGAGGTCTGGCCTCACCAGTGCTGAGTACAGAGAAATGATCACTTCCCTAGTCCTGCTGGCCACACTATTGCTGATAGAGGCCAGGATGTCCACAATTTCACTGATATTTTAATTTCAATTTGCTTTTTATTATTATTTTAGCAATTAGCTATCTTCTGCTCTTATTCTAGGTCATTTACAAGAAGTTTCAAATTCCCTGTGATGGACAAGGGCTAAATGCAACATCACCTATCGTATCAAATAGCTCAGCACATGAACATATGTGTAAGCCAAAGTATGTTATCTTTAATTCCAAGGTATGTTTCTTTTTATAATATTTACTTTTAATTCACATAATATATGCACCTACACCCCATGTTCTTATTCTGATCAGGGCCACAAAGGGCCTGATTCCTCATGGTTCCACTTGTGATCCAGTGGTGAATGCACAGTGGGTCTCCTTGCCCAGTCTTACAGAGATGCCGCAGTGAATGTGCCTCCTTGCAGTCTTGTCCTGCCCTGGTAGTAGATGTGTTAAGGCTATGAGCCCGAGCTACCACTGGACAATAACTGCTTTCTTTAAGAGATTTTTCCTTTCCACTGCTGCTTACTATCCATGCTGCAACTGTGCCTTTAGGCTGTTATTCAGTAGAGGCTGAGTAAGCCACGTCTGCGTCCAAAGCCCAGAAGTAATCTCTGTCCTTCTGCTCACAAACCACTTCTTTGTAACAGGGTACATGTTTCTGTAGCCGTGGGGCAAACTGGATTGTGGAAAGGATATGGCTGAAAGATAATCCAGCAAAAATTTCATTGCCTCTCAGCTGGATGCTTCCCTCCATCACCACAAAGCTGCAGAAAAAGTTGGTCTAAAAGAATGTGAGAGAACAGCTGTCTGTAGCTGTTGGGAGCAGGAGGATGGCTCCTGTCAGCTGTGCTGGGATGCAGTGCTACCACTGAAACAGCACCTTATCCAGCAGGGCGTGGTCATCAGGGCCTTAGTTGCACTCATGAGGAATGCACATTTATAGCAGAGGTGTGCTAAAAGTAATTTTTTTAAAAATTAACCCACCAGCTTCATTTGAAGAAGCCAGTTGAAGCACTCCTCTTTAGTTGGGGGTAACCATCACCCCAGATCCAGCGTGATGGACCAAGAATTAGTTAACTTGGTGTGCGACGGCAGCTTAGGTGTAGGTATATTTCAGAAACCATTGGAGGGTAGTCTTCTTCTGTAGGGGGTATCAGTACTTGCCTCAGAGCCAGTGGAGGCACCTCGTAAGGATCGGTGCATCTGAATTAGGCACACGGGAGCTGAACTCCAGAGGTTTGCCCTCAGGGCCAACAATTTGCCAGTCATTTTAGGAACTTCAGTGTGAGAGGAGAGACAGGACAATTTCACAGAATAGAAAGACGTCCGAGGTTGCAGAGACCTGGAGGTCACCTGGTCCAACCCCTGTGCTGAAACAGGGCCACCCAGCACTGTGTCCAGGCAAATTCTGAATTTCCCTACAGATGGATACACCACAGCAGTACTGTGCTGTGAGTGAAGGACAGGTGGCAAAGGCCTGGGCAAGGAAGGACCTCCAGGGAGCAACCAGTGCGTTTACTGAATCTGTTAGGCCTGGGGTGCACCATGGGTATCTTGTGTGGGAAGGGATGCCTGTGACCAGCACAAGCAGATCTCAGAGGGCAGGACAGAGCTGCATGTAGGAATGGACTCACGTTGTCCTTAGAGGAGGACCCATTTTTCCCTGTGACTTCTGCTCATACCTGTTCCCTCAGGAGAGTGGAAGTGCCTGAGCACTGATGTAATTTGTGAAGTTTCACTGACGACTGAAACCCACTTGAGTACTTGGAAAAGGATCTGAGGTCCCACTTGGAGGCCTCCTGCGCTTCCTGGTGACATAATGGTCTTTCTCTTTCCCCAAGAAAAAGCATGCTCCATCCACAGCCCTCCTAGTCCTTTTGTTGGCCTGGGAAATTAAGGGATTCAGTCTGGTACCCTGAAATATCCATTTATTTGTAAGTTCTGCATTCCTGTTCTCTTTTCTTACAGTCTGGATACGGGCTTCCTCTTCGGGACATGGTGTGCACCCCTCTCCATGCCGAGGCAGGGTAGCGTAGCGGTGACCCGCCACACGTCCCTTTTACGCGTGACACTGTGCTAGTAACGGTGGCAGTAGCTGGGCAGGCAAACCCATCCCAGGGGGCAAAGCCAGCAGCAGCGTGGCATCCAGCTCTGTGCTCTGCAAGCACAGTCAGGGCTGCACTCAAACCACCAATGCAAAGGCTTTGTCCTCCTGTTGAAAGCACATTTCTGTGCTTTCCTGTTTTCCACATTTCATTAAATACGTGCTAATTGACAGGTCTTCTGCCTTCTCAGAAAGGCTCTCAGTGTTCGGTTGAAGAGTCCAGTGAGCTGGGAGCTGAGGTAGTTGAACATGGAACATTTCTTCACCCCACGGGGGGAGATGCTTCCTCTTAACTTATTTTCTGAAATTCTCTCTGAACAGACCGTGTACGCTTTGCCCACCATTGCTTTTGCGTTTGTGTGCCACCCATCAGTCCTCCCGATTTACAGCGAACTTAAAGAGTAAGCCCTTCTTTTTTTTTTTTTTTTTAGCATTGATTGTTTTGAAGCATTTTACATGGAAAATGTTAGCACAGAGGTGCTCTGAATCATTCGTGCCACTCAGAGGTGTGCTTTAGTAACACCCAACAAGCCAACAAGCGTGGCTGTCTGCTAGGAAATCTGGCCTCCCAGGCATACCGTGCCCCTGGGGCAGGGGCAAGGGAGGTGGAGAATAATGCAATACTTGGGAGTTTTCCCTGGAAATACACAGCAGCCTGGGGAGAGCCAAGTTCTGCCGGTTGATATTTGGCATAGGAGAGGTGTGTGTTCCGCTAACAGCATTTGTTCCACAGCGTTAGTGCAACTAAAACTCCATTGCTGTACCAGGAAAATAAAAGTGCTTTCAGCCTCACTGATATTAAAAGACCTTTGTTGGTACTGCTGTCTCACTGACGCTGAGCTGGGGTGGGCTGTGGGGAGCTGGAGGCCAGCCCTGCTGTGACATTGCTGGCAGCCTTGGGCAGCTACAGTGGGGTCCTGGGCCATGGGGGTGCCCCAGGGGAGAGGTCAGGGTCAGCCAGACCCGTGACTGCCCTCAGACGTTTGCTGGGTTCTTTAAATTTCAAGTGACTTGAGCAGGTTCCCAGGTACCTATTAGGGCATCCTTGTGTGGATTTAAAAGTCTAAGTTGAGGTACTGGAGTGTGAATTCTTCAGAATAAATATCTAAAGATTAAATGTTTACACTTAACCTAATTTACAGGTCTGCATAAATACAGTATTTTCTACCCATGGGGACACAAATATTTCTCTGCAGTCATTCAGAACATTTTGGGTGTTTTTTTTCTCTCTGTATAATTTTATGCTTCCTTCATTTTGACCTTTTAATTGAATTACCAGAGTGTTTCAGGGTCGTCCTCTCTCCACACAGCTTCACTGTTTTAGCAGGTACAGACGTGGAGCAGTGCCACAGGTCTCACCCACTATTTTTTTCACCTAAGCCCCAAGTAGGGTCCTTTGCCCCAGTCCTTGTCTTCCTTGTGCAGCTGTCAGTGAGTTTCTGTTTTAAATGAAAGTGCATTCATGAGTCTCCCCAGAATTACTATGCTTATGCAAACACCTAATACATTTTGAAACAGCAATGGAAAAATCCAGCCCAACCATTCTTATGTGTTCTTTTCTTGTTCTTTCTCCAGCCGTTCACAGAAAAAAATGCAGTTGGTTTCAAATATCTCATTTTTTGCCATGTTTCTGATGTACTTTATGACTGCCATATTTGGCTATTTGACTTTCTACGGTAAGTATGCAGTTCTTTACTGATTAGAGTAGAAAGGGGATACATGTAAAATCAATAGTGTATCCCAGCTGGAAAGGAAAATCCCATCCACTTATATTAAAATACTTTTCCAAGTAATTTTTCCTAAAGTTCTCATATTGAAGTTATAAATCCTTTCCTCCTTTTCCCCTGTGGATGAAAAGCACAAGTGAAAGTATTATTTGCAAAAGGCATTTTCAAAATATGAGGGAGAGATTTGTTCTACAGAATTGGGGGTTAGCTGGGCCCCACTAAGATTTTGTTCCAAGGTCCTCACCTGAATGATGTGTGCATTGCTAATGGCTGAAGCATGCAAAAATTGAGACAGATTTGAGAGCAGGTCCTAGGAAATGAGTAACAAATCAGCCATCACAGCTTTCTCACTTTTTTAGTAACACTTTCATCATAGAGGCAACAGACAAAATGTTTTCCCTGTGTCCCTAGAGCTGACCTCTTTAGGTCTTGGTTAAACAAACTGGCAGTGGAGGTGGGGAAGCTTTGAGTGTTGTCCTAGCTCAGCCACCAAAGGATGATTATCTCAGTGTTTGAGACTCCCACCCTGTCTTTTTCCACGCATATCAATTCAGTTAACAAACAAATTATGTTATATCACTAAAGGATACAATATGTATGCCCTAAAGGTACAATTGTTATGTAAAGTAGGATAAAATACAAATGTTGCCCAGGAGGTTACTCCCGTGTTCCAGTATCCTGAGAATGTTGAAAAGTAGTGTCTTTTTCCATGGGCCATTAAGGGGTCACAAGACAGGTGACAAAGCTGATGTTTGCCTTTTACCTCAGAGTCACCCATCGGTCTTCTCCACCCTATTCCAAGTGACATTTTTGTTAGAACCTCCTCATTCATACTGTCCCTTGTGAGCCACCAATTGCAAGAGAAAAACAAAAAGTAAATATGAAATGTGGCATTTTTTTAAAGAAAACCCCTATCTCAGATTTGCTTTTGCAGACTCTCATTCTGATTATGAGGCCTTGAGTATACACTTGTTGAAGTAACTTGAGGTCATCTGTTCTAATTTTCCCAATAAACCCACAAATAGGCTGCAAGTGACAACAGCATCAGTCGTTCTCATCCAGCTGCTCCCATCTAACACATTTTTGTAGAGATGCATCAAATTAGCAGTCCCAGGGAGCAAGTGGGTGTAAATCAGCATGGACCCCTTCGCTTTGGCAGGGAGGAGATTCTGATGTGATTGCCCCAGGGATCTGAGGAGGCAGATCTGTGGCGCTCCTCTCTGGGAATCTCCCACATCCCTCAAGGACGAGGGTCTGGAGTCCATGGAGGAGGTAGGGGCTGCGTCCTTCTGGCCCTCCTGAGGGGGAATGGTGGAGGAATCCCTGGGGTGTCTTGTGTGCCTCTCCCCACATTAGGCATCCCTGCTCTCCAGCACTGAGAGCCCACAGGTGGAAGCTGTGGAGCTCTGCTGGGGCTTTTGCAGTGTCAGTGCAGTGGCAGGCTGCAAAAAAGACACTGGGGGAATATAGAATTCCTCCATAAAATTCCTTCCTTCTTCCCCTTGCAACTGAAAAGACCTTACCTTTCATATGTTCACTTACAGTGTTCTAACCCTCTTCTCTACCCTTACCTGGGTAAGAACAGTATTTTTATTGTGACCATTTCTTCTTTACACCAATAGTACTTGTCTGTTTGCTGTGTTCTCAAAAGTGTTGCAGTGATGACTATATTTACATTGCAGAATTACAGAAAAGAGGTGTTTTTCTTCCCCTAAAAGGTCACAGTGTGGTTGGGCTCTGTGGTGTATCTAGCTGAAAGGAAAACAGACCTTCAACTGTAAGCCTTGCCCTTCACTTCCTACCTGGCTGCAGCCCGTGAGCGATACAGAAGTTGCAGTCTGTGCTTGCAGGAGCAGAGTAAGCTCTGTGTTGCAGAAGCTGTGCATGTGCCCGGCTTGAAAACCCCACTCCTGATCCGCAGGGAGGTGGGAGAGCGTTTTCTTTCTCCTGGTGGGGATTCAGGCACTGCGTAGGTGGTGTTGACCTGTGGTCTCTACCCAGAAAGGCGCCCTGGGGGGAGCGTAGGCATTTTGCCACAGGACAGATCCCTCTGCCTCCAGGAATACATGAGGTTTTACCAAGTGCCAAAGATGGTAAATCAGACATGGCCACTGAGTTCCCTTTAAGAGCTGTTATGTTTTACCACCAGCTTTCTAAGATAAGCAGGCAGAAACAAAGCATGGGCCTAAAAAGGGGCAGCAAGTGTGTTTTGTGGCATGCTTAACAGCCACCCCCTTAGGTTATTGCTCATGGATATTTAAAAATTACAAAGCAAACACGTAGGTCCCTCAGCAACTTGGTTTTCCTGCTGGTTAGTACACGCAGACCTGCTCTGCACTATTTATCACAGCTTCAAGGAAACATTTTGGCAGGAGATTGTATTAAAATACTGCCAGCACCTCCCCGTTAAGCACCCCCTGTGATTTGTCTTGGCTGCTGGGGCTGCTGGCCAGTGTGGAGCTGAGCTGCAGGCTCCGCTGGCAGCCCTCAGAGGAGCTGCTGAGGGATTTGAGTGCAAATGTCAGAGCGTCCTGCTGAGAGCTGACCCGAGATAGGCTTTGTTCTCATTTGAGAACAGGGGCACTGCTTTTTGCTGGAAGTTTATTTGCTGTTTAGACTAACTTAGCTCAAGACCTTGCAGTTTATATTAAATTCAGCCATTGCAGTGCATGTGTTTATTTTTATATCATTTGAAACTTAAAAAAAAACTCCACGGAACCAATTAGAATTAGCTGATTTCACTTTACCTATTTTTGTATATATGTATATATGTTAGCAAGCTTTCATGTATGTCTCACTGTTGTCTTTTCTACAGTGAAAATTACCTTAGAGTTAGGCATGTGCTGTCATGAATTAAGATGCATTCCTAAATCTGGCCTCCAAAGGATTAATCTGGAATAATGGGATCATTGAGATTTTGTTCAAAGCTCTGTTTTAACTCAAGAATGTTTCATTCCATACTCTTTTGTTTGCAGATAAATCACTTGTTGTTCAAGAAGGCTGTTGTTAAGCAATGATTTTTGTGGACTAATTGCCTTTTTGCCAGAACACTTACCTTACTGTCTTTCCCATAGAGAATGTGCAGTCAGATCTGCTTCACAAATACCAGAGCAAAGATGACATCCTCATCCTGACCGTGCGCGTGGCTGTGATCGTGGCAGTGATACTCACCGTGCCGGTGCTGTTTTTCACTGTAAGTAAAACAGGTCTGCGTGCTTTGGAAGTTGGTAACAGCTGTACACAGCACATTTCTTTAAACCACAGTCCAGTGGTGGCTGAGACTACAGTGTTGCAGCTACAAAAAGAGCTTGAGCTTGGATTAGTCTTTTCTGATGCCAGACTCCCATTAACTTCTGGAGAAGTTCTCTATGCAGTAAATAAATAAATAAATCACTTTTGGTCTTAAACCTGTTTTAAACTGAATGTACAAGGTTCCTCTCTTACTTCACATCACTCTACTGGAGCAGGCTCAGAGGTGAAGTTCCTTTTTAAGTGCGGAAAGTTTCAAAAAGGCATGTTGAAAAGAGAGGAATATCCTACTGCACATGCACATGTACCTAGAGTTCTGAAATAACAATTTCAAGGAGTATTTCCAAGGACATTGCATCAGGCAACCCAAAATTTCTGACAGATCTGTGCAGTACTTGTCACATGAAGAACTAGTTAAAATAAACATGGGGAGCTTTGAATTGGCTCACAGACTATTCTTGACAGAGAACTTTCTCTCTCTCTCTCCCTACAGGTGCGTTCATCGTTATTTGAGATGGCCAGAAAAACAAAATTTGACTTATGCCGTCATGTTGTGGTTACTTTTGTTCTTTTGGTTATCATCAATCTGTTAGTAATTTTTATCCCATCCATGAAGGATATTTTTGGAGTTGTAGGTACAGTATCCTGGTTTTGTACTACTAATTAAAAACAGTTGCTAATCAGCAACGCAATAAGTAACTGTTGCTGAGAGTTAACAAAACACATTCATTTGAATTTTGCAGGGGTCACTTCTGCCAATATGCTGATTTTCATTCTTCCTTCGTCGTTGTATTTAAAAATTACACAGCAGGATGGATCAAAATTGACTCAGAGGATTTGGGTATGCATTCCATTCCCATCAATGCAACACTTTCATCTTGTCGTTCTCTATAATGTACTAGGTGCAAAGCAGACCTAATCTGAACATATGTGTGAGCTCCTTTACATTTCGCTCCCCCTGTGCTTCGGTCAGCTGGCAGCTGTGCTCGCCCTGCTCCTTCGCTTACCTTGGGGGTCCCCTGGTGGAGGGGCCATGCCATGCATGGCATCTTGTGTTTTGGGGAGGCCCTTCTCTGTGGGATGAGGTACTTCCCTGGCTGGCAAGCAGCAGTAGCTGTCCAGCAGGGTGCAGGAACCCCTCCAGCCCACCTCAGCAAGCCTTTCATCCCAGCAAGCTTGCTCTGTGTGTTGATCCAGAAAGCACGCAAAGTGCTCCATTTCCAGTATTCCTCATGGTTTTAAAGGACCTGAGTCAGACTTGGGGTGGTCCCACGTGAAGCAGCCAGCTGAAATGTTACGTTA
This sequence comes from Mystacornis crossleyi, assembly GCA_013400655.1. Classification (NCBI taxonomy): domain Eukaryota; kingdom Metazoa; phylum Chordata; class Aves; order Passeriformes; family Timaliidae; genus Mystacornis; species Mystacornis crossleyi. The sequence continues at coordinate 101,918 of VYZQ01012402.1, read as the reverse complement.
GCTGTTTGGCATGCATGAGCAGATAGGAATGGGCCTTGGGAAGATTTCCTATGAGTCCCAGAGAGAGCTGCAACTGAAAAGATACAACACTCCTGTGTATTCCCAGTCTAACGGGGCATGCACTGAAAGCATTGTAAGGTCAGACCTTTCTTGTCTGAGCAGACAGGCAGAAAACATGTTTCACTTTGGCTGCATCCACAGATCTCATGACGAAAGGGCTGAACTTTGATGAGCATGTATCCTGTGGGAAGAATATACGGATTTCTGTGAGGCTTTAGAAAGAGCAGAGCTGATCAGTCCTAAAAACAGACTCACTTAATCCTCTTTAGAGATGATCAGTGTTTAAGAAGTGAATTGAAAGGAGAAAAAAAAATGAGTTTGGTGTTCAGCAAGTAATTATTAATGACGCTAATCTGTTTAATTATCTGTGGATCTTGTCTTTACCAGAAGTGCTAACTCATTTTAGCTGATAACTTTGATACATCACCTTGTAAATCTCCTTAAGAGAAGTTAACATACTTGAATTAATTGTCTTTTCTTTTTATTTATTTTCTTTCCCTTTTTTTGTTTCAGGCTTCTCTTTTCTTGGCACTGGGGGTATTGTTTTCCCTAGTGAGCATTCCCTTGGTCATCTATGACTGGGTACAGTCGGGAGGCAGTGCCGAAGGCCACTGAAGTTCACCTTCTTCTCAAAAGAAGACACCCCTGTTTGCTACACACCAAAATCGCAACCATCCGTTCTGTTGTCTATTCCACCTTTTGTGAGTTTACTCAAATCAAATCCAAATAATGATTATCCAGTACTGAAAATTCTGTTATGGGTGTAATTTTCTTGCAGAAAACAGACCCATTCTTCCAACAGGCATATCACTCTCTGATCAGCAAAAAGTCTGTTAATTGTCCGTGAGACTATGTAGAGCATCGCTCATAGAAATTCATCACAATAAGTTTCCCCTCTTCCACCCATGAGTTACATTGTTCCATTATTATTCTTAGCCCTTCAGCCACAAGCTCTGCTCCTTTAGGGCAGCAGTGCCTGTTGCTATCAATTCCAACTGGAGTGTTGTCCGTTCGTATCCTTCCCCCCTCTTTTAGCCAAAACTCTGCTCTGTAATTGTATGCATCTGGTTTGTTGGTTTGTTTGTTTGTTCTGTTGCTGTTTCAGGCACCATTTGCCTCACTGGGTTAAGTGTAGCATTCTGGATACAGGCATGAAAAGCACCACAAGAGCGTAACTGAGCGCTGTGTAAGCGTAGGTCCTAAATCCGGTGCTTCTCTCCAATGTTTTGTAGGGGGAGCCAGGCCCAGGCCTTGGCCCATCCATGGCTCTGGGGAACAGAGGCTGTGGGGTGTGTGTGTGTGTGTGTGTGTGTGTGTGTGCGCGTCTCTTTGTGATGTGGTGCAGGGAGCAGGAGAAGGACAGCCACCACTGCCAGCCACCATTTCCGTGGCACACTTGAGTTGGAGGCTGACCAGAACTTGACCCCAAACCATGAGTACTTGAGCCTGAAGAGAAGCAGACATTTGGAGATTTCCATAAGAAGTCTGCATTTTCTTCGGCATTACACTGTTTAGTAATGCCCTATTACTCCTAGAAAAGAAATACCAAGCTCCAGTTTTATCAAAACCTACACATTTAATCATACCTCATGGCTTTTCCATACCTTGTAGGGACTGGCTCCTCTCTTGTGTCTTATCCTCCTCCCACTGAAGTCAGTGGGGTCTTTGACAGCAGTGGCAGCAGGATTTGACTCGCTCTGCCAAACTACTGGATTTCTAATGGAAATTGAAATCTGTAACATTTCTTTAAATGAACAGAAATACTTTTTATATTTAAAAGATTTTATTTACATTTTTCTTTAGTTCTCCATAACAATTAAAAGATATTCAATTACTACTAGCAGAAACACTGTAACTTGCAACAGTTGTCCACAGAATAAGCATTTGCCTAATGCCTTATAGCTGGTGTAGAGAACTATGTGTAGAGACTCAAAAGCTAAGCAGGTGATCACTCACCATCCTGAGCAGACATCTTCTCTTAGTGCACTGACAGCAGCATAAACCTGTTCACTTTGTGTCATTCACCGTGTGAGCTAAAAAGTGTCTCAGAATATGAACATGGCTCCCACTGAAAGAACTGATGGCTAAAGGGAGCCCCACTTCATGCCCAAGGACTGTGATGCCCTTGGTATGCTCAAGCCATACCTGTGAGAATGCAGTGGCCCTCTTGTTCTCAGTAGCTGGTTCATTGACAACTCCCTTTGTAACTGTGGAAACAGACTGTCATCAGCTGTGAGGAACCTGTCATTGCAACTTCCTCTTTTTAAGGTTAGGGTTAGAGTATTTGGGATCTTGGGATTTCTGTGAGCTACTGAATTGCCTCAGTTGCCATTGCCTTTTCCTACATGGCTTGAAGTCACTGAGAGTTGAGATCACAGAAGACATCTCAGGACCCTGAAAGTCAGTTTCTAAAGATAACATCCAGAGAGGTTAGTTTGAGGCCTTCATAGGAATTTGGGCATTGAGATGCAGGTTGTTCATGCTGCAGAAACTAAGCCTACTAAGCCCAGACTTCCAGATTTGTACCTTAGGATAGGGCAGTGAGGTGCTTGCCTCTGACGATACTTCACTGTGATCCAGAAATAAGGTAGAGTGGATTCCGCAGGCTGCCCAGGTCCTTGGAGTAGCCCAGCAGCAAGAACGAAACTGGAAGCCTTCTCCCTCCAGGCAAAGTGACCTGCTAGACTGCAGTGCAGGGTTCCTTTATTCTGCCTTCCTCCAGGCCCCTGAGACCTTCACTCACAGGCTCCCCGCAAGTTCTCTGGTGCATCATCCTTTCTCCCCAGCACTGCCTAGCCCAGCCTTTAACATAGGAACTGCTGAGCTACCTGACCCCTGGGCTAAGGTCCCTTGTGCTTTCCTGTGGCTGGTCTCAGACCCTTGCCTGTGATGGTGCAGGTCACCAGTTCTCTCTCCGCTGTCTCCTTGTGGGACTGATCCCTGCCTTTATTCACAAAGAAGTCCATACCGTAGCCTACAAGACCAGGTGTTTGGCAAGCTCCGGGGAGAAGAGCCTGTGCTTTGTTCCTATCTCTTTGCACCTCGTTCAGGCATCTTCTCAGCTTGGGATGTAAATTTGTGGTTTTCCTTTTGCAGACACACAACCCTCAGTGGTCACTGCAGCAGAAGCCCAGTATCTCACTCCATTCTCTGACTCAGCTTGCTGAGGTTGCATTTCAGATTTTGAGGTGCCTTATAATCTCTCTGGATCTTATCCTGAAAAACCTAACTCAGACCTGAGAATGCTGTACAGTGTTATCCTTAAGATGCTACTGGGCTCTCCTGCTTTCCTCCCCCTTTATCTTTCTTCTACTACTGATTAATGAGCAGCACAGCTCTGTACACTGGGGGGTTGTGAGAGATGAGATCCTGGGAATGACTTTCAAGTATCCAGGTATGAACTAGAGATCTGATCTGCTGCACAGGGTTCCAGCAAGGTCATCTTCCTCCTCCCCTCTACCCCGCCCCCCCCCAATAGTCTGGAGTCTGCTGTTTGAAATACCAACCATTGAGTTTTGGCACCCAACTGCCCTCGACTTGAAGGGCTGTTGGGTCACTGGTTGTTCATCCTCCTAAATCTCCTCCATCACTATTCCTTTCTCTCTGCTTTGCTATTCTGCCTTCTCCATTTTCCCAGTTTATTTATATACTGGAGTTTTACTGAATAAATAGGGAGAGTGAATAAAATGAGCTGAGTGTGCATGGAGTGAAATTACCCAAGGTACTGGACCACCAAAGCATGTCTTATATATTGAAAAATAGATACCCAAAATATTAAGTCTTTAAACAGACTTTGTTTCTGGGTCTCTTGGAAAAAAAAAAAAAAAGATGGAATTTTGCTTAGAGTTGATTTACTGGCATCATATTTATAGATATTTATGGAAAGGAATCATGTGTTTATTGATGTCTGTGGTAATGAACGTGAAATAACGTGCTTTTTGTTTTCTCATCAGGTTTATACATTCTTAACAGAATGCAATAGACCCTGCTGTAACTGTCAACATCAGTGATGGATGACAATATTTGTATGAGGTTATCTGTAAAATGTACTGTTATTCAGTTCATTGGGAATAGTGAACCTGTAGCCATAATTGTACAAGTCCCACATTTTAGTTAGGATTTTAAGAGCACAGTGAAATGCTGTAGGAGTTTCTCTGTTGTAAAATTAATAGGATCCAGAGTACCATATCTACTTAGTAGGTGATAGCATGCTTTCTTTTCGTAGAGAGTTTATGACTATTGTGAGCACTGCAAGTGTCATAGACTGGATGCAAAATTGCTCCTAATAACTGCAACAAAAAACTTTAAAATGCTCATTTGTGTAATGGCAACAATCAAGTGGTGAGGGACAAGGAAGGACTAATTAGAAGCAGGGACTACTAGTAAGATTGTAAGAATTAATCCTACACTTAAAAGACAGCCTTGCTGCGTCTCCTAGTCCACAGCACATTGCAAAGAAAATAGTTATGGGCTTAAGGCAACCGTAATACAGCTGCCCTTCTCTGTCCAATGGCAAACGTGTCTAGGTAGTAAAACCCAGTAAATTGTTACTTGGGAACAGTATCTCGGGGCAGTGACCTCTCTGGGTGATGCTTGCTCCTGGGCAGAAGGCCAATGCCAAATCTGTGCACCAGCACAGACCTTTTATAGAGCTGACACAGACCAAGTGGTGCCTGGCACGTGTGCAGGCCCAGGGCACAACAGCTGGTCTCATCCTGCAAGGTCAGGGATGGGGATGCTCATCCGCTCCGAGGGCTGCTCTTCTGAGCCATGTACGAACCCAAAGCCTGTGCTCCGCTTGTAATGGGTCACACGTGCAAGTGTGGGTTGGACAATACGTGGGTTTTGTCTGTACATCTGCCTTACAGTGCGTAAGCGCAACACAGCTCTCTGATAGAGTGTTAAACAGTAACAATTAATGGTATGTCTAGCTTATCTTTAAATGAATACGTTTCTTTGCTTGAACCTTACATTAAGGCTAAAGAGCACCTTGGTCAAAACAAAACTCTTCATGTGGTGGTGTCCCACCTCCAGTCATACTGCCCCACCCCAGTGCCTGTAGGAGAAAGGCACCACAGAATGTACTTAGCTCCATCAGCAGCTCCATGAGATGGCTTTATCAGCTGGCGCCACGGTGCTTCTATAAACAAAGCCCCAGAGCCCTTGGCGTCAGAAAATCCTTATTTCCTATAACATACAGCAAAGAATGTTTTATTTGTATCTAATGTAAGGATTTCTGTAACAAACTGTGGAAAAAAAAAGATAACGCATTAATAAAAGGTACAGGGCTGGAAAGTCTAGAATTCACAAATTGTACACATACCTATGTTTCTGAAGACAAATCTATGCAGTTGTGTTGTATTGTAGGAAATTTCGTTTTTATGTACATAAATATTGTAAATAAATAGGATGCTGTATATTTTTGCAGTTGTTTATCCCCTATGAATAGAAGTGTTGAGATAGGCTCTGCATATTAAGAATAATTTTAATAGAAATACAAATACTTTAGCTTCTTAGAAAAATGTAAATTCTTTTCTTTCTCCCAAGAGTTCACAAGTGAAATCCTAAACTTGAAATTATAGTTACATCCCTAAAGTAAAAAGAAAAATAAAAGTCCAGTTAAATTGCTAGGATTAATTCCAGTGCATAACTCCCTGTTTTCTCAACAGCAAGTTTGCCAGTCTTCCTGTTCGGTAAAGTATCTCCCTTGTTAAAGGGCCCCTTTGGTACCCAGATACCTCTTAACCTCCTCAGCTGAGGTCAGTTGGTAGTAAAGTGCTGAAAAGGCTTTATGGAGGAAACCACAGCAAACTGCAGCCAGAAATTTGACCCAGCATTATGCTGTGTTGTATCCAGGTGTGTATTTACCCAACTAGTACAAACAGAAGTCAGGGCAGAGCTTCTGCATTTCCATTTTCAGCCATCAGAAATGCCAGTAGTTGAGAAAAATAAGAATGACAAGCCAGAGGTGGGCAGCAACCAGAGCAATTGGTGCCATTTCCAGCCCCCTCCCTTCCAGCAGAGTCCTGTGCCTGCTTCGCCTCAGACCCTGCTGCTCTCATGTGACCAAAACACTGGCACCTGAGGCTGCTGAGAGCTTCCCTGGCCAGGGACTGCTTGCACATCCCACCCTGTGAACAGGCAGAGGTCCTGGGATAGCTGCATGTCCAGGGGTGAGGGTGATGGGAGGGGAGGGCAGGGCTGGGTATGTCCTGAGAGTGCATCCGTCAGAGGCCTTGCGTAGATTTTCTCACTGGTAAAGCATGAAAACATTTTTTCAGGATTGCTGAAAAATGGAGGTTAAGAAATGCATCTAAAAATAATTGTGGGTTTTTTCCATGTTTACTTTATGGGCTTGGATGAAAATGAAACTTGAAATAACATTTGCTTTTATCATGAGCACAAATTTGAGGGAAAAAAGCCTATATACAGTCAGTTCTACAGAGCTTTTCAAATTAATACAAATGTACGTTTTGTTTTCAGTGTTATAGCCAACAAAATATAAACTGTAAAGGTATTTTTCCACTAGACTTGAACTTTACATTGTTTATAGAAACCTGTTTTTAGTGTCCCAGCATATGCTAAGGCTCACACAGATCCAGTATAAACAGTGTTGTTTGAATGATGTATGCTTGATACAAGCTCATCTCTAATAGATTGTTGAAGTGAGTCATCGGTAGTATTTTGCTCCTGTTAACATCACCTGTTAACTTTGTGCTGCTCATATCCAAATAAACAATGCAGTTTTTCAGTTTCAATGTGTAAATAAAATGTATCAAGTTCTATGATCTCTCTGTTACCTCTTAGTTTTTAAACATTAAAATTGTGATCTAAATTAATGTTGAGGGCCGTACTCATTCTTCCAAAGGGATGACGATGTGTCATTTTAATGGCTTGAACAGCGAATGCTGCCTGCTCTTTAAGTATTTTCACTGAATTTAGGGTATGCAGCTCTTGCAAAGCCAGCAACATTAGATTTGGTGCAGGATATAGAGCAAAGCATCAACAGACGGCTATGGAACATTAGAGTGAAGTTTCTGATACAGTTTTAGAGGGACCTGAAGCTGGGACAGATGGTTACCACAGTCTGCGGTTGCTGAAGATGACAGCATTCCTCAAGGCCCGTACTTGTTTCTGCCTGCCCCTTGAAGATTGACTGAGTATTTGCCAGTCTGTTTCAAGGTCAAGTTAGGCAGTTTAACTTAAAGGGCTGCTGTTAAGCTGAGTTTGAGTTTAGATGTCAAACTGGTGCCTGAAGTGACTAAACCCCTGCCAGACTTTTCTCAGCTATGGAAGCAGAAGCCATTAGCAGATATGTGAGGAGGATACCCCAAGACAGTAATGTCTCAGGCAGCTGTATCTGCCAAAGTACCTCTGACAAAGCTTTAAAGGGTCTGGAAAGTGCTAACTTTTTTGCCTTTGACCACTAATGTTCAGATTATAGTGACCACCTACAAAAAGGCCTCTTGGCTAGGGTCCAGACAGCCGAAGAGCTTCCTTGACTACATGAGTACAGCTCCCCAGGCTCCTCTGCAGAAGAAGTGATGAGAGGATTTGTGTATCAGAGGATCCTTGGATGCCACTGTCTGGTCCCCAAGCCGAGGCCAGAAACCTGGGAGCACAGAGGTACAAGCTTCTGCACTGAGCTGGTCTAATAGTCTCTTCTGTTTGGCATACATTTGCACACACTTCTCTACCCAGCCAAGCTTAGCCATCTCATAGCTGTATCTTAAGACATAGAAACATAATTTATGGAGCAGAGGAAAAAAAAGAAACTGTAGTTCTTTTTTTTCCTTGCTTCAGAGACTACCACAAATATCTGTTGCCTTCTGCAGTGCAGTCTGACAACTTCACCTGAAGTTCACCTAAAACCACACAGCCAAAGTTAAAAACACCAATCTCCTTTCCAGACACACACTTCTACTTTTGGCTTGTATCCCCAAAGTCAGCCAGATCTCCTGAGTACATCTGACCAGTCCCTGTTTGGGAGTGGGAAAAATAAAAAAAGAATAATTACTATTTCCTAGGGCAAGCAATGATTTTACCTGAAGGAAGACATTCCCCCATATGGTTTAAACGGGATTTTAGTTTGACTTAAAATCATGTGAAATTGCATTTAATGTTCAAGCTGAAGCCCAAATTCAAGCCACTGTTAAGATGTCTCATTCTCCATTACACAAAGATCTGGAAGTAAGAACTCACGCCAACTTTAGGAATTGTGGAGGAAGTGGAGATGGTAGGAACAGGCACAAGTGATAAGTCCCTTTCTAAGACTTTCTAACCACAAACCCATAATAAGCTGAACATGGGCTTTGTTTCCTACGAGGAAGCTTCCTTCCCTGTTCCCAGCTCCATGCAGGAGAGCAGCACCCTTTGTTTTGCAGTCAGTTGTATTAAGGATCTCTGGCTGAAATATTGACTTCCTAATATAGATCCCAGTGTCATTAGACAGAAGTTTTCAAGCAACTCAGCATCTGTGTTTTGCAAATATTAAGTGCCACGCATTTTGCTTTCAGCTTACAGTAACAGAAAATGGAGACTCTTAAAGCTTGTCAGTGTTAGTAAATGTCATGTACTGGCAAGGGACAGTGCTGCTGGCTTAGCATGCCTCAACCTTGTCATGGCTCACTGCCTGAAAAACGTGTGATTGCTGGTATTCTTAGAAAATGGTGTTGATCAGCCAAGCCCTACACAATATGGCTGGGAAAGTAAACTGTGAGGGCTGGGGTGGCACAGGCCTGCCCTGTCTGAGAGTCAGTCTGCAGATCAAAGCCACCTTGGGAGTTCCCTGAGCTATGGGCCCACGGAAGCTGTTGTCCTGGAAAAATGGAGGAAAGTGTATCATCAACATGAGTTGGAATGTACCCTGGAGACAAGAACCACGTTCCCTCCTTAAAAATGCTACCTGGCTTAAAATGTCAGGTCCTTTTCCTAGAGGTAACCAGATCCCCCTCCTTCTGCCTGCCTCGTGGTCTTGGTTTAAGACAATTTAAAGAGGTGGACACCTAAAATGAGTTACCTCCCCTTAGTTCCAACCAATCCCTTTCCACCAATAAAGAACAAATACCAGTAGATGTAAGTGGAAAAAAAAGGTTTTACTAACACGTGAAACAGCAACAGGTGAAAAATAGCAGTGAATAATCACTAAATACAAAATTGTACCTCCCCCTTCCAAGATAGCAGCCTCCACTGATGACTGCATATAGGGAGACAAAGGGAAAACGGTGTCAGAGCTGAACTTTTTAAAGGGATCGGCACCTCCCGACTGGTCCACAGTTCTGGTTCTGACTTTGCTGCTGGGCCTTAGACAGTAACGATTTTTTGGACATGGATGGATATGGAATACAACATTTTGGGTTACCTAGGACACATGTACCCTTGGGAAAGTGTTTGCCTACTGGGCAGCAAACCTTAAGCACTGCTCTCTTGCCAATTATGAAAAGCTGGTGAAATTTACCTAGTTTTTGGTGGAGATCATCACTTCAGACTAAACTCTTTGAATGTACCAAGTACTGACCATGCCCATGACATGCTCCCCTGTGGTCTTCCTTCCTGGACACGTTTTGGGACCCATGCTCAGGTAAGTTCCCAAAAATTATTCTTTCCAAACCCCACTGTTTTCCTAGCAGTATTCACTTTAAGCTTTGAACCTAAACTGGACCATCCCTGTTACTGCCTGCTTTAGACCTGCCCCACAGCCCAGGCAAACCTGCCGGCTCCCCTCACCTTGCTTAGGAGGCGTTTGCTTAACCATTCCCCTTGCACAGCACTGGTTGCTTAACCATTCAGCCCTTGCAGAGAGGTGTTTGATGGTGGTTACAGAGGTGAAAGCCAAGTATCAGACATGGGAGCATCTGCAGCTGCCATTGCTCCTCTTCAGGCTTGTGTCATGAGCTCATCCTGGTCAGTGGCTGATGAGGATGAGAGAGGAGGGTCTGTTGCCCAGATGTCTCCCTGGCCGCCGGGACCAGCCCATCAGAGCTGGGTGTGCAGCCTGTCACAGAAGTGGGGTGAGCATGGTGCTCAGCAGCAGCACTGCAAGAGCCAAGTGCATTGAGGATAAAAAAACTGTTGCTCTACCCCAGGCAATTATAAGGGAACATAGCAGAGTTAGGCGTCAAGGTATTGGGAAGTGTTACGATAACAAAGAAACTCATGGAGAGGGTGGAGAAATTTTTACGATGTGGGATCAGATTAATGACCTGTACAATGGCTGCAGTAAAAACAGCAGCATACAGATGCTACAACATTTGTAGAACACATTTCTTCAAATCATAACCAAAGCCTGTAATTTACTAGGATGTTAAAAAAAAAAAAAAAGAAAAAAAAAGAAAAAGAAGAAAATTATATGTTCACTGACAAAGCCCGTTCTTGTAGTCTCTGAAGTCTTCTCGGGCTTAGTGCAGGCAACAGTTTCCAGTAGTACTTCTTACATAATAGCTGGATTTCCTATTAATTTTCAGATACCATTTGCAGATAATCAGAGAAGTACCAGATGCTGGAGAAACAACTTCCCTGACATAACAAGGAATTATATATCTCTTGCAATTAGATAATCAGAAAATGAAAGGAAAGCAGGCATCAGTCTGCCATTCCTGCATCCAGTGGCATTTAAACAATGAGCACAGTTTCTGTTACTATTGCTGGCAGCCCTCCAGCAGCACTTTGAAAAGGCAGCGTGGCCTCCCTGTAAACTGATAAACAGTCTTGTAAAGCAATAGGCACAGGAACATTCAAGTCTTTGTTGAATTTTTACTTGAGTAGAGAACTAATTGGCATCTTTCTGTGCAGAACAAGCAAGGTCAACTTCTCCATTTCCAGAAGCAGATTATTTTAACCAGAATCCACAGTCCCTGTAGTTAATGGAATCAACCCTAGGAATGCGGGTACTAGGAGATGCGGAAATTGTTTGTTTTCTCAGAGTTCTGGTTGTGAAACAATTAAACTCTGTTGACAAAAAAAAAACCAAAATAAATGAGTCCTAGCTGTGTTGATGGCTTCAAAACACATTCATTATCACTACAAAAGCAGAGGTATCATCCTCACACGACTGCTGATATCCTAGAGTAACACGTGATTGATTACTGGCTGTACCATTCAGACCAGTCTCACTCACAGAGGGGATGATATTCTCACCCCTGGGAGAATAAAGGGGGAGAATAAAGAATTCTGGGCCAAAGAGTAAAGAATAGCCTGAAATCTTTTGTACAAGACTGCCAGAGCCCACCAAGATGCAGAGTGCTCTCTAAGGAGCAGGAAATGTGCTCAGATAAATGAGTGCCACCCAGTTATCTTCCTTCATCTAGTGCTCTGGCATGTCCCTGCCTGCTACAAATTACACCAGGGCAAATTCAGCTCTCAGTAGGACTCATCCTCTGGACAGCTGGGAGGAGAAAGCTTGTCCCCATGGATGACCAGAGGATGACTTTAGATGTACCATGATGAGTAGGTGTTCCAGAGCAGAAGATGTACCCCACATAGTCTGCAAACCCCACGCAGGCAGCTAAAGCACAGAGCAAGTGAGCTTCAGCACATCAGGCAAGAACAAACCCCACTTCAGCACATCAGGCAAGAACATCACCAACACCTTCACTTCTCTGGGGACAATTTCACTATCCTAAAAGAGAGCACAGTAATAAATCAGTTCATTCAAGCAAGAACATTTCTATATTTACATTATTTTTGTATTTATATCTCTATCAAGCACAAGTGACCACTAGTCCTGTTTACTGCAGAAATAAGCCATACTTCCTCTCAGGCAACTGAATACCCCTCTGAGGACTCAGAGCAGTTGTCTAAAATTGGAAAGCTGCTTTTTGGGGGTATTTTTTATTTTACTCACATCTGGACAAACAGTCCAGATACCAATAAACAAAATAGGTCAAGACTAATAACTAGAAAACAAGTCTTGCAACACACTCTACCGACCCACTTACCCCTGAGAAAACAACGTGGTTAGCACAGTTGAGACAGGAAAACAACACCCACAAAGAGCAGGATTCATCGAAGCCAGCTCTGAGAGGTGCTTTTCATAGGGGGTCAGACCGGAAGAGGGCATTTATCCACAAGAAGAATATGCAGTGTTTCCAACCCCACGCCTTTATAGGTGCTGTGTCAGTGGACCTCCACCAAAGGCAGCAGTGTCCCAACACACAGCTGGTAACAACTCTGCTGCCTTGCTGGGGAAGTACCAATTTTGGGATGTTATATGGCTCAAAACCACAAAAGAGATTTCATGTATCCTTGCCATGGACCTCCTCAGCAAATTTTCAGTCCCAGAGACCTTCCAGTAAGATGTGAATGAGACAAAGACAGAAAACCCAAGGTCTCGTTACAAAGGACCAGATTAGCTATATAGCATCATATACAAATGCTGTACATTTTTAAAGTATTAATCAATGTCTCACAAGAATTTCAAGTGACAAGTTTTATGAGCAAAGAAGTCTAAGGTTGGTACAGAGCTTATTTCACAAAGGGTAGTAGAAAACACTACTAAGTGGTAGGCACACCAGACTAATTTACTAATTAGGTACACAGAGCTATTGCCGGGCACTACTTCCACAGACTTTCCAAGGTTCACACCCTGCTGTGAAATGATTGAGGTCCGCTGTGATCAATGGAATTAGCCTTAGATTTATATAACCTGATAAAATGTTTTAGACTTCTGAAGAACTGCCTGAATGGATTTCTACCAAGATACTAAGTTATATATGAATAGCTTTGAGGAGTTGGAGTGGATAAGAGAAATGCTAGATAGGCTTCAAGCCTTTGTATCTTTTAGTGCTGATTAAGGATTTATATTTTATTTGTTCCAACATTGGTAAGAAATGAAAAATTGTCTAAACTGACTCTGTAAAAGATGTAGAGAGTCAATGAAAACCCAGGAAAACAGACAGTACTGCTAAGGAAAATATCTTCTGGAATGAAAACTACTGCACTGGAGTTTCACGAGCCCCAGGTCTCTTAGGACAACATTACTTCAAATCTCAACTGAGAATAAAAGAAATTAAAGGCAAGTGCAGTAATGGTTCTAGAGCACAGCGAAACGCCATCTAATGCACAAGGCCCAAGCTGTGAGGAGACAGCCAATGTGGCTAGTGCTGGCGACTGAGAATTGCACAACTAGGCACCAAAGCTTTCCCTGTTCTTGTGGCAAACATTATTTTGCAAACACACTCATATTTATAAGTCTGTCTTTAGCTATTGCTGCTATTTTTACTCGTCTCCACAGTCAGCAGACCAAAATTATCAGTGCCTATAGGATTTGTCCTCGCAAGCTACAAATGAAGACTAATCCCTGACACAAATTTGTCATTCTTATGCAAGTCAGGATGCAAATCAGCACAGACACCAGCAGTTTAGCACTTCACCATTTCACCACTTTGCAGCAATAGAAAATATATCTATCTGTTCTCAGCTCTGGTGAAACTGGGTCACCAAAGTATTTCCTCCTTCACGGTTGTTTTACATCTGGACACACAGAAACTGAAGTGTTACTCCAGTGTCCAAGGTTCTGATGACCCATGAAACAAATCCACCTCACCCAGTCAAGTTAATGAAGGGCAAACACAAGCCTCACTGGGAATCATTTTTCAAATGGTTAGGGGTGGGATAAGACAGTCACCACATATTTTGCTTCAACAGCTGAAAAAAAAATAGCTGTACCACTGCACTAATATGTGCATGTCATTTAGCAGTCCAGCTGACATTGCTTTTGACAGCCTTAACTTCTCTGCAAGATGCTGTATGCCTACTCCTTTTTCTGTTTCAAGTCAGAAGATAGTACTTTTGGAAGGACCATCTTTTCTGTACACTGCTTTACATACAAAGAAGTTTGGTAAACTCTGTAAAGAGATGCTCCAGCAAACTGCACCTCACCTGGGAAGCCTAGAAGGGGAGTAAGAAGAAAAGGTTGCACATACATAACTTTACTACTGGTTGAAGTAAGGAAAGATTGACAGAGGGTCAGAAAGCTTTGTGTGGAAATATAGGTCTCTAGATGAAGCCTTGCTTTCATTTTTAGTAACGTGCAGCTCTCTCATCCCAGCATTCTATGCTGCTGGTTCTCATGAGAGAGTCTCCAACTGCCCCCCAGTACAGTCAGTCAAGATGGTGAAGTCTCTGTTCAGTGTACTCTGAAGAGAGGCACAAAACACACTGCAAAGGAAGGAAGTGCCCTCAAGAGACTCAACATCTCCTCAGAGTTGGCCAGGCAAGGAGATGTTGGCCCGAAGGCCTATTTGACTGTGGTCCTTGAGGAGGACGGGGGAAGGAAAGAAGGCAAATCAGTTTATTTATAATTCCCTTTTTAATGATTCTGTCCTTTTCTGTCTTACTCAGTCTCTGCTCTGTGGCTGAAATTCCCATGTCAAAACATGAGCCATTTGAATGAATTTTAATAATATTGATCATTATGTTATTCATAATATGGTTACATTATTATGATAACTATAATAATTCAGAAAATGCACATTGTTTATATTCTTTAAAAGTTTATTCTCTTTGCCTTTTTATAGAAAATTATATTTTTCTTGAGTTTTTATAAAGATCCTGAATATTTTCAGATGTCTCCCCTCTCCTTCTTGCCCAGGCAGCGTAGCCAGAATTGGATTTTCAGGGGGGCAGTTCAGACCTGAGACTTCCTCTCCTCAAGCACAGAGGTCATTTTCATTCTCTGCCTGCCTGCTCTCAGAGGCTGGGCAGGAATGGCAGAGACAGCTTCTTGTCCCCTAGACGAGTTCACAAACAGTGGAAGAGGCAAAAGTAACTCAGTGCATGTGCCATTTAAGGGTTCACATTGCTGCACCATAGCCCAAGTGACATCAGCGATGCTCCCATTTGGCACCTGTACTTATGGTATCCCAACATTATTATAGCAATCACATAAACCAGATCTCTGCAGCTTTCACAGCTCCTTTGTAATAACTAAGATCTAACACAAACATTACTCCGACATCATCCAAGCAAGGCCATAGTAAGTTTTGGACCTGTATGGAAAATATTTTAATAAATGAGGTCTACATCAGTTTTTTTGCTGATTTACAGAAATAACATTGTTCAAAACATTTTATTTTTAGCACAGTTGATTAGTGATACTCAGTGTGTTTCATAGACCTAGCGAAAGTCAAAGCAACTTAAATCAAATTGAGGGGTGTTCACTGGGTAGGCATATGCAAGAGAATCCACAGAGGGTTGTTAGTTCCAGGCATGAAGAAGGTAGCCAGTATGGCTTTTCTGGTATATTGCTGGAGCAAATGACAACACCAAATTGATACTAGGCAGAAGACCAGCAGAAGATCCGCAAACACCAAGAAGCTGGCTCTCTACAGTTGTCTTAGCTGTGCCTCCTGCAGTTTGTTATAACATCACTCACACATGGAAGCAGATGGTTTGCTACATATCAATTTACTATGCCTCTCTTTCACTGATTTTTTTTCAGCTCCGTCTGTGCATTTTTATTCAAAAGGAGACCATATGGTCCCTCTGAGGTAGTTTATAAATAATTGTATATTTACAGTAGCAATTGAAACCAGAGTCACATGCTTGCCTTCAGGAAAGCAGCTGAAAGTAGCTGGGTACTATAGGGTTTGGAAATATTTTCTCAGTACAGCACAGAAATATGCAATGAATAATTAAACAAAAATTGATTTCACATGGCCTTCCTGATTGCATTTGTTCTGCTACTGCTGCAAAATACAAGGTTCCTAATCAGAACTGATCGAAGAGAGATGGGATCGTGCACGCTCTGACAGCATTGCTTCCATCCATCATTTGCAGGCTAGAAGCAATGATCCTGTGTCCCTGCTTTGTCAAGGGCTGGATTCAGCTCTCAGTGAAGGCGGGCCTAGGAAAAATGGTGCTGTCTCCATAGGAGACCCTACTTTACTTCATCTTTGAGGCCTGCAGGGGCTGGTTTGAACACCTAGCTCAGCCCTTCCCCAGGAGAGCAGTTTTCCAGGTGCAGTTTGTTGGAGGACAGCAAATATTTAGCTAGCAGCACTTCTTCAGACACTCCGAGGATTAAAGGCTCCTGAATGACTGCCACCCTAGTGCTTCTTCTGCTCACCCTTCCCCTTCCTCCCCGTGGGCCTGTTTGGCCATACCCTATTTCAATCTCAGCAAGTTACTGTAAGAAAAAAGCCCACCTGTCTGAAGAAACAAGACCAAAATTACTCATGTAATTTTGTGACTGAAGTGACTGAATTAGAGGCCAGCCTTGTCTCCCCCTCCCCTCCCGCCCCAAATATTTTCAGCACTGTCCTTGTTTTTGCACAAAAGAATGAAAGACAAAACCTGCACCTCCCCAGTACCAAGGGAGAGTGTACAAGGTCAGATGTGCGAGATACTCCATCTTCCCACTGGGAATAAATTGCCAGAAGAGTTCATCTCGTGCTTAGATCAATAAATAAGAGCATATTTCTAAGTGCCTCACACTAATATTACTGGCCAAGATATGTCAGTGAGAGTGCTATTCTGGAAGGTTCAATATCTTTTTGTAAATCCTGCCTACTTACTTGAGGGCTTAACTGGGGACACTGGAATAAGCATGGCCCCTGACTCACTAATCCCACACCTTCAGCCTGAGATCTGGGCTCCTCTTGTCACGGAAAATCCTGTACTCCAATTCCTACCTCATTTACCACCCCACTGGCACGGTGCATTTGTGTGTCTAAGAATTAATACTGGATAAAAATGGAGACAAAACTGATTCCACCGAGGTGGCAACATTATAATTCTCTTTACTTTCCATTTTCTCTCTCTTGCACTGCTGATGAGTAATGAGATTTGCTTTTCATCATGATCCTCTGGGCTGATGCCTAAAGAAGAGCACTGCAAGCTGTGATTTACCAAGCTAGGAGGCAGGATTAGGTGGGTTATGTAAGCAAGACAGCAAAATCAATCATGAATGAAATCTAGACTCATTTCAGTGTTGTGTTGAACCCTGCCCTCTCACCTTCAGGCTGAGGAGAAAAATTGCAGAGATCTGTACAATGATTTGCGAACTGGCTTTCAAGCACTGTCCCTTCCACTCCTTTGCATCTTGGCTGTTCACACTGACAGATGCTGCCAGCATCTTTTGCCTTGGTTATCCAGCACATTCACCGGTACCACATGCAGCAATATGTGCCGATGTGTTTCTCTCATGCAAGTATGAAAGAAAAGTAGTATAACATATATTTGCAGCCCTAGCTGATTAAGTCTGCTCCTCCTTCAGTTATCAGTCAATATGGACAGGAGTAAGGTGGTGGTTTGCCCACCAAGCACGTGGTGATCATGGGAACAAGCACTGCCAGCCCTAAGCTTCCCCAGGGGAAATGATGGCGTAGGCATGAGGTGGGCAGTGGAGCAGACTGGGTCTGCAAGGTTACAGAGATATCAGGCCTCTGTGGTGCTTCAGTTCTTGGCCTTAAGACAGCTAGAAAATGCATTGTCTGGAATTGCTGCTTTTTTGCCACTTTCAGAGAGAGAGTGGTTCTCTCACCGAGAGGGTGAGGAGGGCTGCTGACCAGCATCCCCACTGCAACTGTTGATTATCCTCTCCATCCCTGTACCTTGGGTAGGTCACCCTGCAAAAGCATCTGCAGGAGCATGAGCTTCTGCATGGAAAGTCACCCATCTGCTGTTGTCTTCCGTATTGCTGGATGGAACATTTTAGCCCTCTTTCCTTATTTTAAGAGCAAAAAATAAGTTTTGGTTTTCACTGTTTTTAAGCTTGACAACCAGACTGTTCAAAGTAACAGAGTTAGGTACAGATTAAGGTGTTTCCATTAGCAGCACTAATGTCTGACTCCACAAAGTTATTTAGGCTCTTAATAATAAACACAAGCACCAGGCTTGCCCTGGATTTCCAAACCAAAATGCCTCTGAAGATCTGGATCTAAGTGGCCTTATCAGCAAACCCATGAAACTAATTTTACACAGACAGCTATCAAATCCATAGACTAATCAGCTAAGAAATAAAGATGTTTTTTGATAATGGCTTTCATTAATAATTATTTTACTGTTATTGGTAATAATAGCTTTAACTCTTTTTCTCCTGAGGGGATCCCCTTTAAAGTCCCAATGCAATGCTTGATACAAATACAGTGCATCTGTTCTGTGCTTCTGCAAAAGATTCAGATGGTAAAACTGACATAAAAATGAGAAATGTTAATTTTTCTCTTATCTAGTTTACTGTGATGGAAAGAGTAAGCAAAATACCTGAAAACCCTGGATTTTTAAAAGTGTTATTGTTTCATATAGTCTACACTGTTATGGTTTAGCAATCCTACCTTTAAAGGTATAGGCCCATTCTAAATATACCAGACCAGATGATACACTGGTGCAAATAATAATTTCACTGATTTAATCAAAGCAGATTTAACTTTTGTTAAGGGACAACCAGATCCAATAGTATCTGTACTCTATTTATAGCTTTACTACAGAACTCCACATTGTCCCTGACATAGTAAAATGACACCTTCCACAAAGGCAAGAAATTCATTGACTTCATATTCTAAACAAACCATTGCTAAAATAAATGGAAGTCTCTTAACAATAGTGAGTCAGATGGATCTGACCTCTGTGGGTGGGACTTCAATTATGTCCACTATGTTTAAGAAAATACAGTATTGTAATAATATTATTCATTGCATTCCAAGAGTTCCATCAAAGGTTTGACAATCCCAGGAAATGATGCACATCCTCACTTACAGTACCACTAAATTGCTAAATATATCCGGTCATATAAAACCTGATCCTGTGAAGTTTTGGCATCACCACTTAATAGGAACTAATAATATCTTTGGCTGTCCCTTTCCCTAAGGGACAGTCATTGTGCTCAGCCACAGATTTTAGCCCTCTCTAGAAAAGGATAACTGGAATAAAACTACAGCAAAACCCAGTGGTATAGTGCTGTAGAATGAAGTGTTTGTGATGGGTGGAAGGAAGAGGGTGTGTAAGTGGTTATCTGGTGGGGAAAGCCAGGGGTGGGTAATGTATAGAAGCCAGGAGGGCTGCTGGGGGCAGAGAGATTGCAACATGACATAAAAGTGGTGTCTCCACTGAGTCTGTGGTTTCTGTTCACCAGCTCAGTAATGAGTCAGGACTGCCCCGCACCTCCCGCAGAGTGCCATGGTGCCATCTACAGCTTCTCCTGCTTGGCTGCTGGGAGACTCCATCAGGAGAGAGAAATTCCGTATCTCCTTCAAATGGTGTGGTTAACTGATACTTAACATGACACTTAATTTTGAACTGATTTCATTGCAGTGAACAGAAGAGTTGTCTGAATGGAGTTGCTGCAGTAATCCTCTCTTTTTTTCTTTTTTTCTGGAAATGCAGGATGCTACTGCTCGATTAAACCTCATTCACAGCTAGCAATGACAACAGAAACAACTGCAGCCTTATTCTGAGTCAGAGGCTGTGTTTTAGATCCTGATGAAACACGGTTTTTTGGTGGAAATTAGTCACGATATTCAACATCTAGAAAATCAAACTTTTCCCGCAGTCTCATGTTTTCGTTGCAGCAGTCAGGCGTGCATCCGGGGTCCTGTGCTCACCGGCACTCAATCTCGCTATTTAGCTTTGCTGAAGAGCTTCCTAAACCTCTTCTCTGCTGACAACTGCTTTTTCTCTGTGCGTTTGCTCTCTATTTGAAAGCCTACTGATCATTTATGTCTGGAAGAAAACAAGCAGGAAACCTGCCCGCACTCTGGGAGACAGCACCTCTTCTCCCAAAGCCAGAAGGAGCATCTCCTGGGATGCTTTGACCTCCGTCTCCTCAAACCTAGCTCCACCATGCGGCTGGTTGTGTTAATGGGCACCTTCTGCGGCTGCAGGCGTACAACAGCTGCTTGCTGCCTGCTTTACAGGAGCTGCCCCAGGAAGATTCTCTGATGGGGTTTGCCAACTGCTCATCCTAATGCTCATTTGGGGAAGAGGTCCTATTCAAAAAGATCTTTGCATCGTTTCCCAAAATTATACAGGTAACTAAAGTTTGAGAAAATATGGACAACTGTAACTAGCATATGCAGGTTTTGTTTTCATTTAAAATTTTCAAGAATTATTAGTCAGTTCAGAATCGAATGAAAATCCTCATTTTTCCTCTAAAACTTAGAAATCTGCATTACAAAAACTAGCACAGAAATCCCCACAAACTACTGCCACAGGAAGTGTTCCCAGGAGCTGGGGGGAAGAAAGGGATGGGGAGCATGCACAAGCTGGCTGACAGGAGTTTTCTTCTTGCTTCATGCAAGTCCAGGGATCCAGCTTGCTCCAGGGCCACCTCAGAAACAGCCTCTCCAGAGAGCTTTCTCCATGGCTTTGAGCAGTGGCAAAGAAGGCTGTCCATCACTCCCATCATGGGGAA
>VYZQ01012402.1:57604-81485 GCA_013400655.1 Mystacornis crossleyi | reverse complement strand
AAAAAAAAAAAAAAAAAGGAAGCCAGCAGCTGCCATCTGGTAATTTCACCTCAGCCTTAGAATGGTTCCCTACCTATTTCGGAAGTCTTTTGGACAGATGATCAGTAAGCAGGGGAAGCAGAATAATTGCTTTCATGGGCGGCAGTTCTCTCCAGGCCACCACAACACCAACGTCCCATATGAGCTAGTATTTTGATGCTGTGATAGGGAAAATGGCATCAAGGAAACACTGAGTTTTCGGGGCTAGAGAACATTCAACATATCCAGCATTCTGGAGGGGTTGGCTGAACAGGAAACATCTCTGCTGGAGAGGTGCAGTCTCAGTGCTGGATCTCAATTTTGTTAAAAAGATACAAAACTTTATTTGAAGTCTCTTTACCATTTGTATTATAGACTTTAGAGCAGCTGGAAAGAAGCTGATAGGCAAAAATAAATATCCTTACACTATGTGCTTAGAATGGTATTGGGCAGTGTACCCCAATACTTGAAAACACAAAGTTTGTCACAGATCAGGTATAGACTCAATCACAATTTTAATGCTGAATTGAGCAGGTCATTACTGATTCCCCTTAATAGTTCAGTGTTATTAATAGCTACAAAATATATAACGTATGCCCTCAGCAGAAATGGGGCTATTTTATTCACACCTTATAACTCTTCATTTTCACTAATCTGAGAAGATGGCATTAATAGGATCTACTTAGCTCTTTTGTAAATTTGGAAATTTACAGAACAATTCTTCTATTTGATAGCATTTTCTTTTTCTTTTTTTTTGCACACTTGCTTAAAAGCAGGTTGGTAAAAAAGGCCGTGAAGGTCCTGATGGACATCCAGTTGAACATGAGTCAGCAAAGTGGCCTTGCTGCAAAGAAGGCAATTGTTAGGCAAAGTATTGCCAGCAGGTTGAGGGACATGATGCTTCACCTCAGCTCAGCACTGGGGAGGCTACATCTGGAGTGCTGTGTCCAGTTCTGGGCTCCCCACTACAAGAGTGATATTGAGCTGTTTGAGAGAGTCTAGCTAAGGACCACAGAGATGATGGAAGGATGGGAGCACCTCACATATGAAGCAAGGTCAAGGGATCTGAGACCATCCAGCCTGGAGAAGAGGAGGCTCAGGGGGATCTCATCAGTGTGTACAGACACCTGAAGGGAAGGTGTAAAGAGGATGGAGCCAGGCTCTTTTCAGTGGTGCCCAGAGACAGAATCTGTTACAATGCACACAACCTGAAACACAGCTGGTTCCCTCTGAATATCAGGGCACAGGTTGTCCAGGGAGGCTGTGGTCTCCATCTTTGGAATATTCAAAAGCCATCTACACAGGGTCCTTGGCAACCGGATTTAAGTGGCCCTTCCTGAGCAAGGTGAATTGGACCAGATAACCTTTAGAGGTCCCTCCCAACCACAAATATTCTGTGATTCTGTGAATTCTGTCTGATAAACAAATGGATACATAACCATCCTATGTAGGCATATCACAAGGATATATCCAGTGTAAAAAGAAGACACAGACCTTAAAGGACAACAAGTCACTAAGGAGTTGTGGGCAACAAGAGCAGTTACCTGCAGGCACTCCACCTAAACAGGTCTATGGTAGTAGGAAGGTGGTGGGGGAAGAACATAATTAAGATGTTCTTTCCTTCAATAGCTGGCTAATTGGGTTTGATGGCTCAGATTCCTTCTGAATTCTGACATTATATGATAATTACAACCCAACCCCTCTTTTTACCTGCTGGGTCTATTGAAGAGATTATGGCTTTTCCTTTCAGACACTACTCCAAAATTTGCCTTCCACCTCTGTGTCCTATGGGTCTTGCTTGTGTGATGTGTTCGTACCATGACAGCCTCGCTGTTCTGCCACGCAGAGCTGAGAGCAGCAGGGACAGGGGCCCCACAGCATGCAGAGTGCCACATGGCTCTGGCACCAAAGACTGCAGCAGAGGGGGTATCAGAAGGAGCTCAAGTCACAGAACTATTATTGGGAAGGTTACTTCCCTATTTTTAGTTAGTATTCACAGGTGTGAAAGTGCCTAGAGTTTTGGCTAAATTTTTCTTTCAGCATTTTGAATACAAAGGACAAGCAAATTTCAGGTGGAAAAAGCTTCTCTAAAAAAAATCCTGGCTGAAGTGACAAGAATATTGTTTAATGTAACCATAGAACGAAAAAAATCAAAACAGCCTAGAAAAACCCCAAAGCATGTGATGATGGACCTAGGAAATAATTATATTTCTCCTTAATTTTATAACCTGTGGGTAATCTCAGCAGTTCAACAAAACTCAGAGCATAAAGCTAACACCTCCTCTAGTCCAGCCTCAATGGTGGCTGCATGAATGTGAGCACCATAACATTAACAACTCCTCCACCTAGCTGCCTTCTTCCCTAATATCATCCTGAGCAGCTGCAGACAAACAGAGGCTTGTTAAAGTGTTATTTTGGTGGAAATGTCAGAAATAATTAATTTCAACACTTTTTCGAACACACTGTTCTCAGAGTGTATTAAGTAGGGGGTACTTTAAATAGAGTGGATGCTTAGTTCTTCTTTGGGTTAAAAAGATTGTTTAGTATGCACTAAAAATACTCCAGTGGTATTATATATGATTAAGGGATGTTCTTTTTAGTGCTGCCCTTATTAGCGAGTGTGCTATGAACAAATGAGTTTATTAGATAGCGAACAGCACTTCAGTTTGTACCGGACCATTAGCTGGCAACCTCTTGGCTGACTCAACTGAGTGATCAGCTGGGGATTACTGTCTAGGGACTGTAATAACATAGCCCAGTTTGGGTGCAGTAAATCCCTAATTATGCTATCAAGATAAAGTATTTAATAATAATACAAAACTAAACGACTGTTTGGAAAAGCTGATGGTGGTGTTGGCAACTGATGTAATTCATGTGAGCTATACAGCAAATAATTTGAAGCCTGAAATGATTTTTTTAAAGTTATGGCAAATTTTCATTCTTATTTTAGTCACTTGGATTATTGCCTCTTGTGCTTAGGACATGACATTTTCTGAAAGCATTTAAAGAAACATATACAACTCTAGAAGTAGTTAATAGAAGAAAGTCCTCCAAGAAGCTGTCCAGCCCCTGAGAACTGCTGCCTCAGAGCAACTCTTTTTTCCACCTGTGAGACACTGAATTACATTTCTGTTTTCTGCCTTCTGTGAAGAAGAGCCATGCAACCATTACAGGGAATCAACAGGCTTGGCTGACTCAGACTTACTGAAAAGATGAAATTAACTATCTCAAAATCAAAACAATTAAGTAAAATCATTTTTTCTCATCACCACCTCACCAACACTTTACTAAAAGTGAACATGGATTGTATTCTGCCCTCTCTGGGTACTTCCAGACAAGCTTGACTGACTCATGTGGAGCAGTCAGAGTATTACCATCTCTGGTTGTCTGCTTTTCCATTTTGCTGATGGTTATCATGTCACAACAGAGAGCAGAAAATTTTTTTAAATTGCATGGCAGATTATTGTAAAGAACAATCAGTCTGGGATTTATTTGTATTGTGTGTGGTTGGGGTTTTTTTCTTTCAAAATGGAAACCTTTGGGAGAGGGACAGATTAGGCAGGAGGGGAAGGTAATGTCTCTTGGTGTGAAAAGACAGACATTTTCTGGAGAAACTGTTCTGCATCATGTTCTTAACTTCTCTTACACCACAACTTGATGGCATGGTAGGTTGGATTTCAGAGACTCCTGTTCATCCTGCTACTGCCATTGCTAAACCACAAAGTTATGGATAAGGATTTCCTCAACAGGAAGAGTGGCAAGTGCAGGAAATTTTGAGAAGTCTGGTGTATTCAAAATCTCAAGGAAGGGCAAAGAACACTGCAGGATTCAACATGCTGGACAACTAGGGAAGATGAAGATTTCAAAGAACCTTTGAACTGTAGCAGTTAATCAATACTTTAGAGATAGTAAATCTGTGATAAAGATTCAGCATTTAAAATGAAATATAAGTAGTTCTTCTATAGCAGAACCAGCAATGGCCAAAGAGCGTTCTTAACCTCTCAAGGTTAAATAAGGAATTTCAGAAAAATCAATCTGTCCATATTTGTCATGTGAAAAAAAAAATCAACTAATGGACATTTTGCATCTGTTTAAAAATAAAAATCTTTTAGATATTCATGTGAGTACAAAGTATTGATTCACATGAAACAAAGCTATTAGATTGCAGTATTATAATGTTTTCCAGTATGGTTCAGATTGCATAAACTCTTGATAAATGAGATGTTTTCATCCCTTGAGGTAAACAAAAATAAGAAAAAGACAGGGAAGGAACACTCTTTGCTAAGTTTGTTGATGTCCGCAAGTGCTGGCACACAATAAAGGGCAGTTCCTCCGTCTGTGGAGTCCAGCTGCCTGGGGCTTGGCTGCTGGTTGGGGTTAAGCCATGACACCAGTTAACTTCATTCCCTCTCACCCTTCTCTTGCTCTGTCACACACAGTCCCACAGCAAAACCTTTCCATCCAATGAGTTCTAGTCCATGTGTACCTTTGAGTTTAACTTTGCTTTTATTTAGCTGTCTCCTACGGCCATCATCCCACAAATTAGAACAAATAATTTGGAACAAGGAAAGAGTGATGGCTATTTTTGCTAAGGAGCGTACTGTTGCATTTTTGTTAGAAATTGCGAGGTATTTACATCTAGCATTAGAAGCTCCGAGGATTTTTTGTCTTAACACTGTGAATAAATGTGGTTAGTCACAGCATAGTACTCGGATATTTGCAAAATGCTCTTGGGAACTCTTGGAATAATTAAAGAATGGTGTCTCCATGACAGGAGAACACCCATCCCATTTCTTGCCAAGGAAACAATATGGCTGTATATTATAAATTATGGCTAATTATCTCACATCCTGTTTCCTCACAGCCCTAAACACAGGAAGCCTTTTCTTCTTCCAAATATTCAATATTGCTGCTAATAGCATCTTTCATTTCTACAGTGGGATGTATTCCAGAGAATTCCAGTCTATCTCCATGGAGCACAAAGTGTGACCAAAAACCTGGCATAACATGAGAAAAATTCCAGCCAAGACCATTACAAAATTCCTGTGATCCTATACAATAGGGTTGCTACTACCCACAAAGAACTGAGAAAATCTGATACCCTAGGGTTTTGTCCAAGATCTTCAGCTTCAGAGCTAGAACATACTTTAACTGAACACAAAACTCCCAGGAACGGACATGTGGATACTGGATATGGAAATACTGTGAATCTGAAATGCGTGTTGTCAGATTTTATCTGATCTGGTCCCGGCCATCTTTTGAAACTCAGTTTTGCCAAATATTAGGCCAACAGGGACAACTGTATGTACTTTACTAAATGGCAAACGTGGCCGGTTCAAATGTGAATAGTGGAACCAGTAGCAACTGACTAGTATCTCTGAATAACTTAGAAGACCCAAAAAAAAAACCCCAGTCAACCAACCAACCAAAAATCCAAAGCAGAGGCTTGCTGACTTTGTTTCCAACATGGCTGCTAGTATTTGTGATTCTTGGGTTTGTCGTGTGTAGGGTCAGGAATTGAACTTTGNCATTATTGGAACAATGAGATAATCCACTTAGTTTATTTTCAGTTAATTCTTTTTTGCATAATATATATCATTATGCAAAAAAATAACACACAACAAAGTTGAATTTCAAATTAAAACAATAATAAAAATTTATTGCTGGAAAGAGGGAGAGAGAGCCCTAAAAAAACTCTGTGACAAAATTATCAAGCTAACAATTTTTAATTACTTTAAAGTTAGGAAGAAGNACAGGAAGCCTTTTCTTCTTCCAAATATTCAATATTGCTGCTAATAGCATCTTTCATTTCTACAGTGGGATGTATTCCAGAGAATTCCAGTCTATCTCCATGGAGCACAAAGTGTGACCAAAAACCTGGCATAACATGAGAAAAATTCCAGCCAAGACCATTACAAAATTCCTGTGATCCTATACAATAGGGTTGCTACTACCCACAAAGAACTGAGAAAATCTGATACCCTAGGGTTTTGTCCAAGATCTTCAGCTTCAGAGCTAGAACATACTTTAACTGAACACAAAACTCCCAGGAACGGACATGTGGATACTGGATATGGAAATACTGTGAATCTGAAATGCGTGTTGTCAGATTTTATCTGATCTGGTCCCGGCCATCTTTTGAAACTCAGTTTTGCCAAATATTAGGCCAACAGGGACAACTGTATGTACTTTACTAAATGGCAAACGTGGCCGGTTCAAATGTGAATAGTGGAACCAGTAGCAACTGACTAGTATCTCTGAATAACTTAGAAGACCCAAAAAAAAAACCCCAGTCAACCAACCAACCAAAAATCCAAAGCAGAGGCTTGCTGACTTTGTTTCCAACATGGCTGCTAGTATTTGTGATTCTTGGGTTTGTCGTGTGTAGGGTCAGGAATTGAACTTTGATCATCCTTGTGGGTCTCTTCCAATTCAGAATATTCTGTGATTCTGTGAATTTATTAAAAAAATACAAGAAAAAAAAAATAAAGAAGAAGAAGAAGAAAAAAGGAAACAGAACAGTTGTCTATACTGTAACTGACTATACTCTCGAAAAGATTTTTTTTAGGTGTTAGACCAAACTTTTACACTCCCTTTGGCTAAAAAGAAGTCTGAAATGCCTCACTAGTGTGTGTTAACTCATCCCACCTACTTTTATTCATAGACTACCATGCTGTATTTCTAAACAATGAAACTTGCAGGCAAAGACATACTGCATGTAAATAAATCTCTCAATCAAACAATTTTTAAAACAAGAAAAAAAAGAAAGCTCTATCACTGAAATAATGTTCTCTGTGCAGCCAAGTATTCAAGGCATCTTGACAAAGAAAACATACAACCTACTTACTTGGATACATATACATATATATATATATATCAGAATCTCAAAATTAAAAATTCCCTAAAAAAAAAGAGAATGCCAATACCAAAGAAAGACTTCAGAGCACCACATTATTGGAACAATTAGATAATCCACTTAGTTTATTTTCAGTTAATTCTTTTTTGCATAATATATATCATTATGCAAAAAAATAACACACAACAAAGTTGAATTTCAAATTAAAACAATAATAAAAATTTATTGCTGGAAAGAGGGAGAGAGAGCCCTAAAAAAACTCTGTGAAAAAATTATCAAGCTAACAATTTTTAATTACTTTAAAGTTAGGAAGAAGTACATCCAACACTAATTTTTCAAGAACAACTGCTGCCAAAGCAGTCTCATTTCCTTTTATAGCAAAACATCAAGCCCCTTGGATAGGGCAAAGCACTTACCATATATTTGATTTTAGGAGGCCTTTCAATGTTGTTTAACCTAAGAGAGAGATTGAAAAGGAATTAAAAAATGGTAAAAGTAAGTAAAAATCTGTTTCAAAGAGAAAGGGGACAATCTGATACCAGGACTTATGGTGGACAGGGATAAATGAATGGGCTTCTGATGCAGTAGGAAGGATTGCAGATATGAATCAGAATGGCTTCTCAAAAGTATAAATTTTAAACCAGAGAAATGGCTTGCTTGGGGAAGGAGGCTTTGAAAGGAGAGTCCACCACCAGAGATCTTGAAGAATAGACTGGGGGAAGGAGCATCATATGTACATGACTGACCCTGCATGGGGCAGAGAGGGTGAATGAGCTCTGAATAAACTCTGAGAGTCCACCTTTTTATGCTATTTGCATATATCTACATTCTTTCAAAGCTCAAAATACAAGAGCCCAATAGATAAATCATTTATTATTTAAATGAGCATCTGAAATCAGTAGTATTATATCATCAAGAGTTCTTCTGTTCACTGGGCATAGCATATTTCAGTGGCTTAATTGATTGGTCCCAATAGTGTCACAGTAGGAAGAACCATCCACTATGCTAAAATTTGTTCACCTCCTGTCTTCCAGAGACAAATGTAGTACTGGCAGCTTCAAGACTCCAGAAATACTTGTCAGGCTCATTACATTGGAAACATTATTGGAACAATGAGATAATCTAACCCAACATAATAATAATAAACTCACTTACCTCTGCCTTCATTGCAATGTTGTGTAAATGGCAAATGGTGTAGGATGGCAGAGAATACTTCCAAATTAAGAATTTAAATTCACAGCACAAATAAGCAGTTGTCTCCATCTTCCCCTCTGTGCTCTATGACTATTCTAATTTCTGCTCTCATGGATAACTACCATTTTGCCCTCCAGGAGTCCCATGCTGGCTCATCCCTACTTTCATCAAGCATCACCTCCCCTCCTTTTCTCTACCATATCGTGATCAAAATCTCTCAGACAGTTCTGCCATCACCTCCCTCTCTCCCTCACCCTAATACCACTCTTATTTCTAGTATAATGCTCCTTGTTGCTCGCCTCTCCAAATGACCATGCCCTCACTCACACTGTTCTCCCTGTGTGTGTTCCAGTTTTTCTCTGGCATATCTGGCTTCTGATCATACTCACAGCTGTGCCATGAATATGGCTTTGCTTGTGCTTCCACACCATGCTGTTATCCTGAGAGAAACATGAGCCAATGAGAGGCTCCGCTTCAGGAAAATTTCCAGCTCTCACAGATACTGGGAAGCTCTGAAAATGTGGGCAGAGCAAATCTCCCCAAAAAACCACAGAGCACACACAAAGGGCCTCCAAAGTACCGCTAAAAATTTTGTGTCTACTACAACCTGAGATTTACTCACAGTCTTTCAGCAGAACATTCTGGATCAAGCTGGAAAATTAAGAAACAGCCCTACTCATACCTACCTAGAAAAGACACTAGGCTATAGTAACTGCCGCCACCAGTCCTGTCCTTCACCTACAAAGGATTTATTGGGGTGGTGTCCTCCTCGACTAAGGACAATCTCTGCCATCAGTCACTTGAAGAACACTTGAAGAAGCTGAATACTTTAGAACACATTAAAAGAGACTAAAGACATTAGGTTTTTACCATCGTAAAGTGTGAAAACAAAATTATCAAATATCAAAAATCACAAGGTTGGCTCCCAGATCTTAAGATTTTGAACATAAGATTCTCCTTTCAGCAAAACTAGCTGGTGCTGACAACTCATCCACTAATCCAGAAATTTTAACAATTTGTGTATCCACTCCTATCAATTTTGTCCCAGCTAATACTTCTTTTCCTGCCATCTTCATCTCAATTCCCAATGATATTTCAGCTAGCCCTTCAGGTCAAATCATCATCCTGTCTTGATTTTTGAGAAAAATACTAATGTTTGCATGAATGACTGTAGCCCAGTATATTTATGAAAGGGCCTGTATCACAGGGTTTGCTGAGATTAGTAGAAAATTAGAGTTCATGACGCCCTTTTTCTATGCCCCTGTACAAAACCTAAACTCTTCGCTCCCCCTCTCAGCAGGCACAGGACACACAGAAGGAGTTACATCTCATGCTCACCTTTAGTAGAACTGACCGTTCATCCTTGACAGACTGGTTCTGGGAGCAGACATCCAACTGGACAGCACTGTCCTTCAGCCCTGATTGGACTGGAAACCTCGGCAGGCTGGAACTTCACGTACACATAGGAAAACTAAAGACATATCTGCCAGAGCTGACAGGAGGGAAGTCACAGATTCTACCCCCCCTGCTTCCCCCCCGCCCCCATCATAAACAATGTACAGAACATGTCCGTCTCAAAAGGTGGGTGAGAGAGGGCCACAGCCACTCCACTGATACTACAGATCTTGAAGTTGTGTGAGTAGCCATAAAGGCCAGTGCTGGGATAGATGTGAGATAGACAGTCAGAGCATCAAATGAAAGTACAGACAGCACATCAGAGGTGATGAGTGTTTCTCTTTGTATTCCTCTCACACAGATATTTCTCTTCAGCTTGCCTGGCTCTCTGTGCAACATGTGTCCAGCATGAGTGGGTAACAGCAACATCTTTGCGACTTGTGACAAAAACAGTGAATACCAAGCTCTCTCTGCAACTGTGAGCCCCAAGTGACTTAGTAACCATTTTAATTCAGGGTTTCAACAGTAACAAAGAGTAACATACAGTAGCTGTGCATGGTATGCCTGCCTTGCAACAAAACCCTACCCCTGATTGGCTGGGCAAACACGCAGCTGGTTTGTGGCTGTGGTTCTCCCTTCCTTAATTGCTACAGTGTCTACTTCTAGGGTCATTCAAGATCTCAGTGTAGTCAAAACACAGCACTTATGTTTACTTTATAACAAGGCTTTCTTTCTTTAACCTCTTTAATTTCCTAACACTTTATTTTTTTTTTTAAATATAATCCCATTGAAGATTTGGGGAATTTTTTAAGCTTAACCACTTTGAAGTCAGTCTTACCTTAAACATTTACTCTTCATTCCTAAGTCTATGCTGTCCAAACTAGGGAAGTAGTCTTATTTCTTACTTCATTTCCCTGCAGCCTTCCTGAATGAATACAGTCTTTTCCTTCCTTCCTGTGACTCTTCTTACATTATGTCCCACAGCCTGCTCTTACTTAATTCAAGTTCTTCCGAGCTGATCCTAAATTAATACCCTCTCAGTAATCATGGTAACTATTAACGTATCATAATCCTTGCCAGACTGACGCATTTTACTCCATTCAGGCTGTGACTTCATTCTGAACGCAAGGAGCCACTCAACCAAGCCTGCGTATTTGGGAGAGCTGCTTCCCCTTCCCTGTCGTTTGTTGCTACGGCAGGTGTGTTGCCCTGGGGGTTCAGCTGAGGACTTGGCTCTCCACGGCGCTTGCCAGCTCTCCGCTGCCTCTGAGCCCGTGTGGAAAAGCCTGCAGCAGACGCTGTCTGGCGGTGCTATGATGTCGATGTAACAGGGCCGGCGCACAAAAGCGGCTGCTGCACTGAACTGCTTTCCTGTCTGCCATAATCAGGACGTACGACACCACGGAAAACTGCTGTTAAAATAACTGGTTATGGAATTGTACAAGAATTAGACTTCCCTGTTTCCGTGAGGCCACAGGCCGCAGCCAGCACTAACCATCGCTGACCCGGCGGCGCCTCGGGGCCCCCCAGGCACTGCTCCCTCCCCCTGCAGGGCCGGACCCACGCGGCTCGGTCACACACTCTTGAGGTCACAGGGCTTCTTCCAGTGTGCCTGTTGCCTAATTGTATTAAAATACTACTATTACTACTAATAATAAATCAGTTTTAAAAAAAGGATTGGCGCTCGGCGTGCCCCGCGTCGCGGCTAGATGACGTCACCACCAGCGCACCCATGCCTCGGCCGCGCCCGGCCGCTGTGGCGCCACCAGAGGGCGCCNGTTGCAGTCGCGCCTCGGCCGGGGCCTTCGCCCCCGCGCGGAGCCCGCCGGGCTGGGGCGCTCCCGCCGCTCCGCCGGGCTGGGGCGGAGTTTGCTGCCGGCTCCGGCCGCGTTTTCCACCCTTCCCTCCCCTCCCCGCCTCTCCTCGCCGCCCGCGTCGTGGCGCCGACCGGGAGCCCGGCCCTGCCCGGCCCGGTGCTGACGCTCTGTCGCCGCGGCGAGACGAAGGTCCGGCTCCCGGTGCCCGCCGGCCCCCCCTGGGGCGAGAGGGGAAACAAAGCGGGGCGGCCGGGGCGATCCGCCGGCCCCGTCCGTGCCGAAAGCTTTTGTGAAACCGCACCGGGAGGAGCAGCAGCCCTGCCCGGTGACCCGTGAGCGGGGCTGAACAAAGATACGGCCCGCGGAGCACCGCCGTCCCTCCGCTCCCGGCGAGGCTTGCGCACGACCGGCTGCCTGGAGCTGTAAACACCGGCGGCTTTTGCTGGAGGAGCGGCTTCTGGAGTTACCGGGGGGACCTTAGAGTTGTGGAGGAAGTTGCTCGGAGAGGCTCAGCTAAAAGCCCAGCTCTGCTTTTGTGCTGCTGTGGGATCGCGACTGACTTAGACCTCAGCAAAGTTGCGCAGGGAAGCGCTGGAGCCTGGAAGCAATTTACTGAGCCAGTGAGATAATCTCCAATTCTTGTGTTTTATAGTACATGGTGTCCTAGTTTCTTTTTTTTCCCCCTTTGGTGAGTATTAAAGAATATTATTAGCCTGAGCCCCAAATGTAACTCATCTTTGACAATCCATCTCCAGGTTTATAACTTCAAAACAAAGCAGTATTGTTAGGACTAAAATTGGTCCCCGCCCTCTCACAATGTTTTCATCTTAGACTACTAATTAATTTAAAATTCTTAGGAAGAACGAGATAGCAGGGAGAAAGGCCAGGTAGTTACTGTGTGTTTAGTATCAGTAACTAAGTGCTGTTGGCAAAGAGTCATGTATTTAAAATGTCAAGAGACGGTTAAGGCTTTGCCCATCTAAGTAATAATTATATAGTGGATTTGAATGTCCCTGATTATTGAGCAGCTATTTTAAGTTTGTAATTTTATAACTTCGGTAACCTTGAAGGAAAATCTAGCTAACTGAGTGTCCAGTGTTAAGTTTGTAGATCACCAATGTGTTGGAGGATTTTGATTTTCTTTTCAGTGGATCATAGTTTTAAGTGAAGTGTAATCTAACTTAAAATTTTACTATGTAAGTATTCAGACTCTTACACATGGGAGAGCCATTTTGTCACGATTTCATTTGATCTCAGCAGAAATAAGTAGTAGGATTCTTAAATGAAATGACAGAGTGACAAAAATTTTGCTGTTATTTGGTTGACTGTATGTGATAATCCATGTCTCTTTTTTAACTGGAAAAGCTGTATTTAGAAACTCACAGTAGTAAAAGAAGATGGATAGCATCCTCTTCAGTGGCATGGAAAATATTTGGATATGATCCCAAATACTTTTTCAAATGTTTCCTTTCGCATTTCTAGGAATACAGTGTTTGATTTTGTGATTCCTTTAGATAAGGTGAGACATACTGGAGGTGGGGAAGGCTGCTTAGACTTTTAGTCAGAATATTAAATCTTTTGAAGATTTATTTTCAGCAGTTTACATTTGCTGATGTATCAACTTTCAGAGTGACAAATAACATAAATAAGAAATGTATCCATTTTCTTTCATGTTTCACTGCCCTTAAAGTCTGCTTTGGAATGAGCAGAGCAGATAACAGCGTTGTGGCCTGAGGATGCGTCAGTGTGAGGAAAGCTCTCTCTTCCAAATGCTGATGGAAGAGCATGGGTTTTTTTGACCTTGAATAGCAGTATTCCTGGGTTGACTAGTTCACCTCATATTCAGATTACCTTTGGAAACACCTTTCCAGGTATATGTTGAGTGTTTTGGCCATAATTTTATGGTTTTCCATCACAATATGTGAAGGTTGTTGAGTTTGACCCAAAGGGCAGTTGTAGGTTTATCTTATTCTCCAGTTAGTCAGCTATTCCCTTGGAAACATCCAGATGATAGTTTATCTGTGCTCTCAACTGGCTGTAGTTTGATCCAGTTGTTGCATGGCTTCTAGCCCCTGGTTCTATAAAACTTATAGATGGTTCTGCTCATCAGACATGATGGTTCTTCTCAGGTTACAAACGTCTGTTGTTTTTTTGGTTTTATGCTGTTACAGGGATTCTTTGCAGAATCTTCAGTCTTCCGCTCTCCTGAGTACTAGAAAAACTTGAGCAAAAACTTTAAATTACTTAAGTTTGCTTTATATAGTAATTAAAGGGTAATTTGTCTTTCAAATAATGATGTATTTAAACATACTTTATATTAATAGGGGTGAAAAAACCACTGCTGGTAATTACCAAGTTTGATAGGCTGACTTGCCATACCTACACCTTGAAGCCTGCCTTTCTGTCAGTGTTCGGATTTTCCTTGCCAGCAGTCTAAGGTGAGGGAGAAAAATTGTCCTTCCAGTTAATACCTATAAAAACATGCAGAGCAATTCCTCATGATGGCTATTCAGTTTTGTCAAGTATTGTTATCAGTTTTCTGAATTAATTCTGAAATGATTATGCTTTATCTGCTAAACACTTTAAGGCTGAAGTAGATTTTATAAATCTTGACATTGCCCAATCTTTCTGCCTTTTTTTTTTAATTTCAAGTTGGAGATGCAGTGTTAAGCATTCTCTGTACTCATAAACCCCAGAGATCTCGAAGTTCATATGCTTTAGAACACTTCAAAACAAGGGCTAGTTCAGGGCTTTTCAGCAGGGTAGACACATTTTGTTTCACCTGTATGTAGCAATCCACCTTGCCCTGAAAGGCAGTGAGTTTGATTGGAGAGGATCTGTGTGCAGTGATATTGTATCTTCCTTACTTGTTTAATCTCTTTTTCACCCAACTGGTGAGGATAGGGACACAATGTGCAACAAAGTTGCTTATTTTGATACTGTGAACTGCTTGATTCTCTTGTGTAGGAAAGTAGCTAGAAATAGCAAAGGGAGGGCTGTAGCTGCTGGAAGGTGAATGCACCTCTACCTTTCTGTTGCCTGAAGCTGCAGTTCTGCTGTCTCGAACAGCTGTTTGTCACCTTTGCATCTGGCTCGAGCAAAGCACCAAAGGCATGAAGATGGTGCCTTGGAAGGGCTCTCAAAGGTTGAATGTGCATAATCTGTACTTAAGTGCTCCACACCACATTCAACAAGTAGTTTTTCTCTGTTGGGAGCTTTAAAAAAAAAAAAATCGAAAGAGGAAGCTGACTCTTCTTGAAAGATTTAACTTTCTTATGTCCTTTTGCAGTGCATCAACTTTCCTAAAGACTTTCAGCTGGAGAAATAAATTCAATGTAACTAAATGTGGAAGTTGTCACTTCTAAACTATGGAAATTGTTAACTGACTTGACAAAGTATGATCAAAATACTGCATTTAATTTATTCAGCAAATACATACACACCTGTGTAGGCATTGTACATCTGTGTCTTACATTTGTGTATATTGTGCTGAGTATTTTCACCTATTTATTTTTTATTAGCAAGTTATGCTGTCTCACAAATTTATTTTGATGAAACAGTAGTATTGCTCTTTCTTTTTTTTTCCTCCGTGAGAACACAGAATTGTAATTTTAACTCAAAAATACTCTGTCATAGCAAAAATGAAAAAGTAACATTTTAATTTTATGGTTCTGTGATTGGTGGTATCTCTTAACTTTCTGAGATTTTCAGATTTTGCATGTGTGTATAAATATATATATAAAAAAGAATACATAGAATTGGGAAGTAGAAATATGTCTTCCAGTAGCTGTTTTCTAAAGCCTAATAGTGTGGTAAATTGCAATATCTGATCACTTTTTCTAGTAGACACTAATAATAATGTCTGTCTTAATGCATTTTTTAATTTAAGGATTGGTGAGGTCCCATTAAAATGCAATGATTAGGGGTGAAAGTATTGCTTAACTGTGATCTGCCTTCACAGGTACTATCTGTGAGTAAACCTGAGTGATCCATTTAGTGATATTTGAAACTTTTCCAAGCTAGTACAGAATTGCTTGGAAATGTCAATTGAGTTAACCCTTGTTGTCTCTCTACTGTTTCTCTACCTGGCTTTTGTTAGACTGCCAGCAGTAATAAAGAATGTGAAATTCCATGTGATCTGTATCTGATAGAAGTCTTCATCTATGTCCATATCATTAGATAGCAACACAGGCCAAAACTGGAGCAATGTAAACTTGTGCTTTTCTTGCTATGCCACAGGAGAGATGGAGACACATGAAAACGAGTTGAACTGATATTAAAAATTTGGATGTTAAGGTAGAATGTGAAGGTAGGCGTGCAGTCTTAACTGATCTGCTTGCTATTCAGAGTGAATAACTTCAGAAATTCTGGACGTAGGAGGGGCGATGAAATTCTCCTCTGCTTTCTATATAGCTACTGAATAAGCCCTTTCTGTATGCAGATTTGCTTTTTGTCAAATATTATTAGTTTATCAGTTGTTAGGTAAGAGGTGTAGTGACCATCGTGGATAGATGGGTGTAACAAAAAGTAAGTGGAAGTCCTATGAAACAGTTGGAGAAAATCAATCTGTCAGGGCTACCTTGAGCTTGTTGGAGTTTTGGTTTAGAGATGTTTCCAAATAAAGATACCTATAACAATGAAAGTAAAGTATATTCTTCTCTTTAAACCTATGCAATTGTATTTTTTAAGATGCAGGTTCATCAGCCCAGGCAAGAAAGGTACCTTATGCAAGTCTTGGATAAGTTAGTGGGTTCCAGTGGTTATTTTGTGGTTTTTTTTATTCTGGCAAGAAACTTTGAATGACAATGGAGTTCATAATTGTAAGGAGCGTCTAGCGTTGTTGATACGGAAAGCTTAAGTTCTTTTTGAAGGTTTGCAGTGATGTAGAATAATCAATTATAACAAAACCTATGTTGGTTACTTAAGAATTCACAGTAAAGTACTGTTGTGTTGTAGATAATTTCTTGATGCCATATATATGGTGAAGTCAAAAAGGTGATTAGCATGATTTTCTATTAGAGTCACTTCACAAATTGAATGGAAAGGTGATGGTGTTCAGGTTGTATTTTCAAGCTCAGATCTGATGTTGCCATCTTGCATTAGTAGTTTGTGTTATCTTTCTTTGCATTGCTGCTTGTGCTAAGACCTTCTCTTACATACCTGTCTTCCATTCCTGGCTGGGGTTTTCTAACTTTATTTTAGCTGTCCTGAAAGTTACCGCTGAGTAAGGGCTGTGAAAATAAGACCAAAAGTAATTGAAACTGCTTATTCCCCACCTATCTACTACATCTGAAATTATGTCCAATGCATTGTTATTCTACAGATACTGTAGATTTTGTACAAAATACAATTATGCTTAAAATTATTATAGTAGTCATAAATCCTTTGCAAACTCTCTTTTTCCACAAATACAGCATTTCTTTTTGCTCAGGTTTTGCAAGAGGCTAGTGTAGGTCTTAGACCTGAGCTTATGAAATGCTGTTATTCAAAGCCAGAAGGAGCCTGAGGACTGTATTTTTGACACCATAGCTTTCAACTAGTGTATTTTTTTTTTTAAGTGTATGCCTCAGAGAGGCAAAATGTACTTTGAAATGGATATGTTATTTTCTTTCTTTTGTTTGTTTTTGACTCAGTGTGTGTATATTTGAGGAGGTGCCCCCCCCTCCCCGCTTCCCCTGGGGGGGTGGGCATCGAGCTGGATGCATGGCGGGGCACGGGGTTTCCCTCTCCCTGTTCTGTGGTCATGGGTACCCCAGTCCTGGCCCTCACTGGCCATTTCCAGTGTACCCCAGGTGGAGTCCTGTACTTAGGAGGGTGTTCACAGGATTCTACAACAATTCTCGTGGTGGACTGTGCCAGGCTCCACCTGGAATGGAATAAAATCTGAAAACATCTATGGAAATATCATCTCCTTGATTCTTCCACGAGCCAAATCTGTCTCCAGGGAGGTTTGCAGAGAACCCTGCTGCAACATATATTTTCATGTAATCTGAACTTTCTTTTTGCAGAAATACAATTTATTTAATGTTGAAGGCGTCATATCACTAAACCCTTGATTTGATGCTCCAAGTGAAAGAACAGCATGCTTTTATTAGAGGATTCAAGTTCAGGGTATTTTTATCAAGCCAGTGTCTATGGTTCTATGTAATCTTTTGTAGTCCATTTCTTTTCCATGTAAGTTAAACCACAGAGTTATAGGGGACCCTGTGCATTACATAAATTTTGTGAGAAGAATGTCATTCATTTTGCAGTGGTTTAACATTCAGAAGTTAAGAAATACGACTACTATGGTTTAAGTAAAGGAAAAAATAATGGTAGTCTGTAGTTGGACAATTGCATGCTGTTTCTTCCTTTGCTGCATTTGTCCTACAGCCCAGGATGCTTTTGTAATCACCTACCACTCTCGTTCTATTGCCCCATTACTTTTTGCATCTTAAATGTGCTTCTTGCTGCTGCCCCATAGCTTTTCATTTGAGCTCAGTCTTACTCCATTGGTTTTGCCAATCATTTGCCAATCAGTTTTTCCTTCCACTGTTAAAAGGTCTTGGCCTTCTCAGCTTCCGTCTTTGCAAGGTCTTCTGGTTCAGCTCCTGCATCCCTGGTGTTTAAGTCTGGCTATTTGGATATGATTAGGATGGTATTAAGAAAAATAAAGATGGTCTTTCTAGTTTCTGTAGCATCAGAGAGATGACTGTAACAAGTCCTGCTGTGTTGCCATAGCACTGGCTGTAGTATGCTC
The DNA here is from genome assembly GCA_013400655.1 of Mystacornis crossleyi. NCBI lineage: Eukaryota > Metazoa > Chordata > Aves > Passeriformes > Timaliidae > Mystacornis > Mystacornis crossleyi. Next base: position 63,466 of record VYZQ01012402.1, on the reverse strand, counting down.
ATTCATCTTGTGGGAATGTTGCATGTGCCATGTAGCAGTGGGATAGGAACTTAAACTTATTTGTGTATGCTAAGCACAGATCAAGTTTATGGGGGGGAAAAATCAAATGCTATGACTTGCAAAGATTTATTGACTAAATGCAAACTTTTTTTCCCTCCAAATCTGTGACATGACTGTATTTGGAAGGGTTACTTGTGTGGAAAGCATGTTCTTACTCTCTATGACCCACTGCCAAATATCTGCTTTTTGGTGGAAAGCATGAAAATACTAGTGCTTCCAAGTGGCTAGGAAAAAGTACTTTAAAAAGTGTTCTTGGAAATGGCTGAGCCATTTTTGCTGACTTTGGTATGTAATGCTATCCCTTCCAGCTGCAAAAGTATGCATGTGACTAAGGAGCCCGAACAGCAGCAGGCAAGGTCCTGAGTTTATGCTGATTCGATTTAGTTGCTTGAACCACGTGCACCGTGACAATAGTACCTAATCCCTAATGAGTTCCTGTTGTTTGTAAATCTCAATTTCACCTAGTTTAGTTGCAGACTACTTAGAAGGAACACCTAAGTGCTGACTTGTATGTTTTGCGACAGAATGTTATGTACACTGTTTTCTCTTTCATATTTCTTTGTATTATGGTAATTACTACAGTAGTTCAGTGTTCTATTATCAGTATGTGAAATGTTGTGACTTAGCCAGTGGCAAACACGTTTTCCTACAGGGCTGGTTGTGGTGTAGTGCTTCTTCTGTTGAGAGTCTTATCATACACATGCATGTGCAGGGGAAACAGCACAGTGCGTATTACCTTCTGTTGAAAATACTGGTTTGGAAAGAAAAATAAGGTGGGCTTTTAATTTCTGTGAATACACATTTAATCAGTGTGTATCAGTCCTTAGAAGGTTTTATTCATCCTGTATTCTGTATAAATGAAGCTGTTTTTTCCCAAGGGACTTAACTACAGCTCAAATGAATGTTTCCTCCTTATGGCTATTGTGAGCCCAGCTGTGTACTTCTGTAAAGATTAGGTCTGGGATTGTCTTATATAATTCAGAGCATCTTTGGAAAGCAGTCTTACCAGTGCAGACTTGCTGAGGAGCTACCCTGCAAACTTGCCTTAGTTTAGCACGTAGAGAAGCTGCACTACTTTGCCCTTGCTCCTTTTGCTTTGTCGAGAGCTGGCAGAAGCTTGAGTAACATAGTTTGTCCTCTAGCAGAGTAGGAAGGGGTTTTCTCACAGGCTTGAGAAGTGTCACTAAAGAGCCAGCTGGGACACAAGCATGACTAAGTTACAGGTTAGATTGATCAGCTGGGAACATACACTTGGAATCAAATGAAACTGCACTGTGACAGCTAACTCCCCACAGTGCCTTTTTTGTTTGTTTGTTTTTATTCTGTTCCTTGCTGATTAGTAAGTTTAGCTTTATCTAGATTTTGGTCTGCGAGTTGAATTTACCTAAACACAGGGCCATCTTGGTTGTCAGTGGTCACCCTGAAGCGTACTGATAGTATAGAGGTGCCACTTAGCTATACTTCTGCATGTAATGTCACATGGTCTGAGTTAACCTCACAGCTGCTGCCAGATACTGAAAATCCTGTGGGATAATTGATTTACACTGACTTGTGGAAAAATCTGCTGAAGTACACAGTTTATTATCACCTTTAAAATGAGTTCGGGAGAGATCCTAAACTTCAGCTATCTATCCTAGTGAAACAAAGTGTTTTATAGTAGACATGCAGAAAGATGAGAAATTAACTATAGGAGGCAAATTTTATTACCCATCAGTGCCAGTAAAGTAACTAGTTCAGTACCATACTCAGAACTACTAACTGCTCTGCAAGCTTGTAATCGGTTTTCCTTCACCTCTTCATGAGCTTCCTCAGAAAATGGGGCTCCATCCTGTGTGATAGCGTGGTGAGAGCTGATGAATACCGGGAAAACGTCTTCAGTGTTTTTTTGACAAAGAGAATTAGTATCTATTTGATGCTTTAGCTGTTCTGGTCAAACGTCATACCTGGAAGTATCAGTTTTTATATGGATTGTCCCAGTAGTTATGTGAATGCTCCTGAGTCTGGGCAAATCAGCCCTCCCAAGTGTGTCATCTTTGTGGGGAAGGAGGGGTGATACAACAGTATTTCACAAACTTTGGTGCCTGGTGTTGTTTCTAGTTCCTGGTTAAGGATGATTAAATGGCTCGCTCTTTTGGATGGTTTCTTCAGATGGGAAGGATGGGATTTGGAATTTTGCTGAAGACTGATAGCTTTGTTACCATTTAAATTTTGGTACAAGATTTTTGACTGTCATTTTGTTACTGCTTGTTTTCTGGGCTAATAGCTCTTCTGTAACCTACATCCTTATTTTTCTTTATTACTATCTAAAAACTAATGAGAGCTGGTTACTTGGGGAAGGGAAGGACATGAAGGTTGATAGACTGGTGTTGCCTTNCAGGACAGAGGGAGGTAGGAAGTTCCTTAATAGGTTCCTATTGGTGATAGTAACTTTGTTGATATCTGTTGGGTAGTAAATCTGTTGTGGTTTAAGTTTCTTACAGCTTTGCTAAGTTTGTACTACAGAGCATTGTATGGTCTCCATGCTGTTGCTAGAGATATTAACAGCAAAGTACAAGTTTTGGAATATAAGTATGTTCCCCTTTTCTTCAAGTTGGTAATCTGTCTAGTTGTGTATTGTAGTGAAGCTTTTTGGATAGTGACTTTTCTAAGTAGAGCTAGAACTTGGTTATTCACCCTTACACATCTAAATACCTATGATGACTAAAGTTTTCTTCATTTAGTAATCGTAGAATGCTAAAACAATTTGGGGATCAGCATAAGTTGTCAAGGCACAGACATGTGAAGCGGTACCGCTGACATTGCTAGGCTGCCTTTTTACACTGTCCAGTAAACAGAAGTGCTTTGCTTGCTAAACTCTCGAGTTCAATCTGATTTGTAGCAGTACTTCAACACCCAACATTCTGTAACAGACATGGTGTCCCCCACAGTTTATAGAATATTCTCAAATATGTGAGGTCTTATTAAATGGCATCTGTCTTACTATTCTTATGTTTTGCTTAAGTCTTGCAGGTGCTCTTTTGTTAAACTTACATTGAGGAACACTGCCTATTCCACTGGTTTAGGAAGAAAAGATCTGTGCTGTGGGTTTTGAGACAGTTTATAAACATTATATACAGGAAGGAGATTACCTTGTGTGTGTGTCCACTGTAAGGTTCTCAGTCTTCCTTAAAACTGTTGACTTTCTGGATGGTCGGGTTACTAAATGATAATCACTGCATCTGAGTCACTGCAGCAGTGCTCAAGCACATTTTGATGGAGTTGTGCCTGCCTTCCGTGCTTAGGAGGCAGTTATGGTGTTGTCCTGTCCAGTGCTGACTGGTCATGAGTTGTTGAGTGTTTGCAGCTGCTATTCGTGTTGTTATTGTTGAGTGGGCCACAAAAATGAAAGCATTGATTCTAGCAGGGGCATAGCTGTAGCCACAGCATGTGCAGTTGAAGTGCACATGTCAGTGTCTTGCTGGTAGATTGTGGAAAAAGAAATCCTGAGGACAATATCCACTGTGTTGCTTTGGGTGGGGTGGGGTTTTTTTGTTGGTTTGGTTTGGGTTGGGTTTTTTGTTTGTTTGTTGTTTTTTTTTTTTGTTTGTTTGTTTGTTTGTTTGTGTAGGGAAGGGGAAGAGCAACAGACAGCAGTGTACTGTTGAGTGTGGTATAGTTCCAGCCATTTGGCTTTGGTCATTTTCTTCTGTGACTTTACCTTGCATTTTCATGGACCTGGCAGCTGATCTAGGTACTGCTGTGTCCTTGAAGGGCGTGCAGTTTGACAACAAAGTCTGAGCTTTTTTTGCACCTTACCACTACCAAAAGCAGCAATGCCTTTTTATGTCTTCCCTCCCTCATTCTGTCACTTCAGTGTCTTTGGACACCTGTGGCACTTAGTGAGTCTGCTCACCATCACTAGTGGTGAGAAACAGAGCTTCTGCTTCTGGTGGCAGCAAGCTCCTAGATTAGCTCAGCTCCCTTGGGTAATTGCATTCTTAGAGGGTCTGGAAAGAGTCTTTAAATCAGCAGTGTCTCCTTGCCTGAATAGCAGTGATTCTTTCCAAGACACTGGCTCTACATGAATAGGCTTAAACCACCTATAGAAAAAGATTTCTCTCATTATTCCGCAAGGCATAGCGCTGGTCTTTTTCTTTCTCCTCATCTTTGTTGGTTCTATTGCATTTTATTTGGGAATGCAGACAAGGTGCAATTTGAGCTTACAAAGAATAAAGATCCTCTTTAAAAGCCTGCTTTTGAATGTCACCATTGGTTCTACTCTCGCTAATGTGCTGGGCCAAGAGATCTTACTGCACAAAGGAGAAAATCCAGGATAAGTGCTTCCAGATTCTCAGTGTAGCCCTCGTTTATTGAAGGGCAAACAACATTATTCAATTGTCACTTGAAGTAAGTNTTCTTGAGTTATTAAAAAATCATAACACAACTAAGGGTTTAAATATTTTTAAAATTAAATATTTTTAATAGAAACAGTCAAAATAAGTTGCTACTCTTGAGTATTAATGCAACGTGTATCTGAGAAGCTGAAAGTTTGATTACAAATGTTTCCTGAGTTAAATCTGTTGCAGAAATGAGTAAGCTATCTTGGACATCATTTTGCACTTTCTCACTGGAGACCTTGTTGTGTGTGTTCTTGATTTTCATCCCCCTTTCCAGCTGAACTGGCATACTTCTGTGTAGGTGAGTCTCTAGACTGTTACTGTGTTGGAGGAAGAGTATTACTTAGTGGTTGCATTTTATTTACAGAGTATAAAGAATGCTTGTGAAGACTTTGTCTTGTAGTTAGGCAAAAAGGAGGCATGTGCTAATTTCATGTCTCACTTATAATTAGGGTTCTGTAATTTTTTTAACCCAATGATTTTTGTATGTCTATTTAATTTTAAGATTTTAGTGTAATGGTTCATTAAGAAATTCAGAGACATGACTTTGAAAACTCTGAAGTCTTTTCTTTCCACATGTACAATGAATTAGAGTTGAAATACGTCTGTATTTTTAGATTGTGAGTTGTATGAAGTAGTTTTTGTGAGTCACACTTGTACTTTTGTGATCTAGGAAATAGTTTAGTGTGTGCATGGCACTTAGACTGCTTTATGCAGTTGTTGAAGTACTTCATGAAGCTGTGTTCCTCAGATGGACAGTGACAAATCTATTACCGCAATATACAGTCAACTCTCTTTAAGCACTTTGGTTGGCAGATGCATTCCTTGAAAACAAGAAGAGGAGTTTCATTTTCTTGGAAGAATAGCCTGGAAACGTAACCATTTAATTATTCTAAGAGAACAGGGAGATGAGGTAGTGTTGTGTACCTGTGCTAATGTCTCTGGTCACTGTTCTCAATTTAATATACTAGAATACCCTTGTCTTTATCTCAAATATGAAATAAATTAAGATATTTCTCTTAGAAAGTAATTCCATTGAGAATGTACAAGCACCAGAAAAGTACCATCTTGGCTGTAATGCTATGCTGTCTTTAGGCATTCATGAGAAGTACTACATCTGTAGAGTTTGGAGAAGGAAGCTTTTTTTTTTTTGTCAGCATGAATATAGTATAGTGCTTGTTGCTGTCTTATCACAATTTGGGACAAATAAGTATTCTGTTTTCTCTGCTGTCTGCTCTTTCTAAAGCACTTTTCTAAACCTCTTTTCCTAACTCTGCTTTTAATTTTATAAATTTAATAACAGTCCAGTGTTAACTCTTCTGCTATTCTAATGCCTGTGATGCCCTTTTTAAAGTAGTGGAGAAAACAGTCTTTCCCAAGTTAATTTGTTAAACAGTGTGTAAATTTTGATGATATCTTCTACTTT